>PVJX010019651.1:0-34558 GCA_004027295.1 Dolichotis patagonum | reverse complement strand
ACAGAAGGAACACAAATAAACAACCTGATGCTACAACTCAAACATCTAGAAAAAGAAGAACAAGCCAAGCCTAAAGCCAAAAGAAGGGAGGAAATTATAGAGATCAGAGCAGAAATTAATGCAATAGAGACTAAGAAACCAGTACAAAGGATCAATGAATCAAAGAGTTGGTTCTTTGAAAGAATAGATAAAATTGATAAGCCCCTGGCCAACCTTATTAAAAAAAGGAAAGAAAAAACTCAAATTCATGCAATAAGGAATGAAAAAGGTGAAATTACTACAGAATCAGCAGAAATATAGAAGATCATCAACACCTATTTTGAAAACCTCTACTCTCATATGTTCAATAACACAGAAGAAATAGACAGATTCCTAGATACATATGAACTACCGAAGTTGGATCAGGAAGATGTAAAAATGCAGAACAACCCAATTTCTATTACTGAAATTGAAAATGTAATTAAGTCCTTGCAAACAAAGAACAGCCAAGGCCCAAATGGATTCACTGCCGAATTCTACAAGAAATACAAAGAAGAATTAATTCTGACACTCCTCAAACTTTTCAATGAAATTGAAATGGAAGCAATTCTTCCTAAGTCATTCCTGGAAGCAAATATTACTCTAATACCCAAACCAGAGAAAGAACCAACTAAAAAAGAGACCTATAGGCCAATCTCCCTAATGAACATAGATGCAAAAATTCTCAATAAAATATTAGCAAACAGGATGCAGCAAATCATCAAGGTTATACACCATGACCAAGTGGGATTCATGCCAGGAATGCAGGGGTGGTTCAAATATGCAAATCAATAAATGTAATACACCATATCAATAAAGCCAAATGGAAGAACCACATGATCATCTCTATAGATGCAGAAAAAGCGTTTGATAAGGTCCAACCCTCATTCATAAGAACCTTACAGAGAATTGGAATAGAAGGTCTTTACCTCAATATGATAAAGACCGTATATGATAAACCAATAGCCAGCATCATAATAAATGGTCAAAAACTGAAAGCCTTTACCTTAAAATCAGGCACAAGACAAGAATGTCCCCTGTCACTGCTCCTATTCAACATAGTACTGGAAATACTAGCCAGAGCAATAAGACAGGAAAGAGAAATAAAAGGAGTAAAGAGAGGAAAAGAGGAAGTTAAATTATCATTATTTACAGATGACATGATACTTTACATAGAAGACCTCCAAAACTCTATTGAAAGACTCCTAGATATAATAAATAAATTCAGCAAGGTAGCTGGATACAAAGTCAATACTCAAAAATCGATAGCATTTCTATACAGTACCAACAAAAGTACTGAAAGAGAAATAAGAGAAGCCACACCCTTTACACTAGCATCCAAAAAAATGAAATACTTAGGAATTAATCTCATGAATGAAGTAAAAGACCTATACAGTGATAATTATAATACCCTGAAAAAGGAAATCGAACAGGACCTCAGAAAATGGAAAGACATCCCTTGTTCATGGATAGGAAAAACAAATATTGTGAAAATGGCCATTCTCCCAAAATTTCTATACAGATTCAATGCAATCCCAATCAAAATACCACTATCATACCTCATATATCTAGAGAAATCACTCCTAAAATTCATCTGGAACCAGAAGAGGCCTAGCATAGCAAAGGTGATTCTAAGCAGCAAAGGCAAGGCAGGAGGCATCACAATCCCTGATTTGAAATTATACTACAAAGCTACTGTAATAAAATCAACATGGTACTGGAATAAAAACAGATCTGAAGATCAGTGGAAGAAATTGGAATATACAACCACAACCACAAACTCACTCAACCACCTTATCTTTGATAAAGGTGCCAAAAATGCTCGTTGGAAGAATGACAGTCTCTTTAACAAATGGTGCTGGAAAAACTGGCTATCCATATGCAGAAGACTAAAACTAGACCCATGTCTATCACCATACACTAAACTAAAATCTAAATGGATCAAAGATCTAAATATTAAAACAGAAACACTAAATATGCTGGAAGACAAAGTGGGCAAAAATCTCAAAGATATAGGGGTAGGATGAGAATTCATGAACAAGAATCACACTACATGGGAAATACTTCCCAGAATCAATAACTGGGACCATATCTTATTAAATAGTTTCTGTACATCAAAAGAGATGTTCAGCAGAGTGAAAAGAAAACCCACAAATTGGGAAAAAAATCTTAATGGACAGTCCCTCAGACAAAGGACTTCTGTCTAGAAATTACAAAGAATTAAAAAAATGAGACCCTCGAAATTCAAAGACCCAAGCCATAAATGGACATCTGAAATGAATACACAGTCACAGTTCCCAGATGAAGAAATATGAATGGCAAATAAATACATGAAAAAATGTTCATCATCATTAGTCATGAGAGAAATACAAATTAAAACCACACTGAAATTCCATCTCACTCCTGAAAGATTGGCCAAAATAGAAAACACTACCAACTACAAGTGTTGGAGAGGTTGTGGGGAAAAAAGAACTCTTCTGCACTGTTGCTGGGAGTGTAGACTCATGCAACCACTGTGGAGGTCAGTCTAGAGATTCCTCAAAAAGCTGGGTCTGCAGGTCCCATTTGACCCAGCTATTCCACTTCTAGGCATATTCCAGAAGATCTGAAGACATCATACCACAGTGATATATGTGCACCCATGTTTAGAGCAGCACAATTTGTAATAGCCAGATCTTGGAAACAACCTAAGTGCCCATCAACTGAGGAATGGATAAAAAAGTTGTGGTATTTCTATACAATGGAGTACTACTCAGCTAAAAAGAATGATCATATTGAGATGTTTATAAATAAATGGACACGACTTGAACCATACTCCGAAGCAAAATAAACCAAACTCACATGTGTAAATACCGTATAGTCTGCCTAGTATGAGAGTTGGTAAGAGTATATAAATTTTATGGTAATCATGAGTCCCTATCTCATAGCTTTGAAGACTTTCAATGTTTTTAATCATCAATTAAAGTGGTTTTATTCTGTTTTGTTTGACTTTATTATACGTGATGCTATGAACAGCTGTTTTGAAGAGAACAAAACATGATGACAGCTATTGCTGATTTAATACCGTCCTTCTTAGAAGTCCTACCAAGCTTCTATTCTTCTATTTCTATTTGTTCTATCTGTCACATTATGTCTTATTGGGATTTGAATATGTGTGAAAGTATAAACAAAATCTTTTATTGAAAATGAGATATTTTAGTACCCATTGATCATTCTCTGTTATTTTGTTCAGAATACCCTGTAATTCTTTCACTCTTTGAATGGTTTTATACTTTTTTGGTATGTTTGATATTATTGTATTTGGAACTATGCTCAACTGTAGCAGAGAAAGAAATATTGTGATAGCTATTGTTAGTCCGGTTGTCTTAATGTTAAGTATTGTGTTGCCTATGTTGTCCGGTTCCCATCTGCTCTGTACTGACCTCTTTTGTCTTATTCTCCTTAAAATAAAATGGAAAAAAAAATTCAAAAAAAAAAAGTTAATGGTTACTGTTTCAGGGGCTTCTTGAGCTAACCAAGCATTGCAATTTACTCAACTGACACTATTTTTTATATTTTCTTTTAATATTTCACTTCAGAAAGAGATAAAAAATCTGGCTTAACTAAAGTTTTCATCTTGCAAACAAAGAAAAAGGGAACATTATACTTCTCTGGCAGATACAATCTTAAACTTTCAGCGTTTTTCATAAGGCAACACAGAAAAAAGGAGAATAGGCAAAAAGCAACAGGGTTAGCATTTTAGATCTTTCTAATTTGAGATTAAGTTTTAAAATACAGAGTAATTGACTAACTCTGCTTCCTTAGATGTTAAATTGTCGGAATCCATTGTACATCTTAATTCACAAAAATGAATAGTGAGCAAACATCATCATTTTTCAAAATGATGAGAATATAATGATTTTTTGGAAACACTATTTTCTAGATAATATAGCTCAAAATTTAAGGTTGAGTTAACCTAATCAGAAAATGGTTGTTTCTTAAGTAAATCAGGGATGATTGTGTATATTAAAGTATAAATATACTATATATAGAGAGTATATATGTGTGAATTTTTCCATTCCAACACTTCATTATATATTTGTGCATGTTTTCACTTTCAATTATTTCACTAAAAATTTTTAGCAGTATAGAAGATAGATAAAAGCAAGACTGATTACTCTGAGCTTCTTAATGTTGTAATAACCTACAATTTACACTTGTTTTAAAATAATTCTGCATTTTCAACACAAATAAATAAAAAGTAATAGCATAGAGTTAAAAAATCTAGTATCTTTAGATAGTATCTGATTAAAATTAATATCAGAAGTACCATAAAATACATGTTCTATGTAGAAAAATGAGAAAAGCATTAAGTATGGTAGGAGAGATAATTACTTTCAGTGAAATAACAAGGTCTCATGAAAGAGCATATATATATGAAAGCTGTGACTTAAAGCATGGAATTAACTGAATTTTTAGCACTTTCATTGACAGGAAATTCTGTTTGATATTACTGTTGATGCAGTCAGAGCAACTTACATGAGAATATTAAGTGATTATTCTGTGCTAATCTGCATACTTAAAACAATTTTTCATGTAAAATAACAAGTATACCAGTAGGATTATCAAGGGTGATCTTAAGTTTTATTTTGGAAGACTAAAAGTTGAAAAGTGAAAACAATAATTGTATTTCTAGATGGGACTTAGTTTAGCTTCATATCTACATTTTCAGTATTAAACTGCCATATATATCAATCCCATGAAAAGACAAATGAGCAAAGAAAAGGTATACAATTAACCAAAAAATACATTCCTTAAGTCTCATTGTAACATGGAAAATGTTCACATCATTTGTCTACATCAAAAACCTTAACCGCTTTTTATTTGTGTCACTCACACAATATTTACTTGGAATATGTTTTAATAGTGTACCTGAAATTGCTAAAACCATAAGCTTTGTTTATAAAATAAAGATTAAATCTTACATCCTAGTCTAAATCACCATTATTACCCACCTCTATTGGGAATTACAATAAGACCTGTCTTAGTTATTTCTCTCATTGCTGAGACACAATAATGGATTCTTACAATTCAAAGGTAGAGGAAAGGTTTATGTTCGCTCACAGTTCGTAGAAGTTTTAATCCATAGTCAGCTAGGCTCATTCTTGAGCAAGTCAAATAGGAAGTTGAGAGAGAGAGAGAGTAAAGGGAGGAGCAGAGGAGTGAGATGTGCCCTTAAACTCCTAACATCACACTTAGCTGTAAACTCGTTGGTGCACTAATCCACTGACAGTTATGTCCCCATGACTCAGTCACCACTAGAGTTTCACCTATGAGTGTATGAGCATTTGAGAGGAACATCTCAATATAAACTATAAGACATCCCATAAAAATGTCAACCTGCTTCAGTGCTAATCATTTCTCAATTTATTTTTCACATTACAACTGGAGAAAATATTTGGTAAAGGGTTAGTTAACAATGAATTGTTTAAGAGTCGTCAGTCTTCACTGAAATTAACAAAAATTTGAAACTTTGAAACAGTCTAAAATTCCTACATGACTCAACCAGACTTATTTGAGGCAAACTTCTCTTCATATTGATGACTGCAGATTACATTAATGTTTACTTCATGAAGCCTAAATCTCTTTTAGTTCTCTCCACTTATTGCTTCTTGATGGATGTTTCCTCATAATCTGAACTGACAAATCAATGCCAGTTTCTTGGAAAATATTTACTTCCTATCTATTTAGAGTTCTTCTGACCTTTTCTGGCATTCTTTATTAGAGTATCTTATTTTGTTGTGTGTATCCTAATCTGTGCTCTTTATCTGTTATAATTTATTTAGCATTCCAAGCATCCAGACATATGGTAGTTAAATTACAAAAAAAAGTACAAAATAAACTTAAATATAAAATGGCACACTTTAAATCCAAAGAAATAAAAGTTAGAATTGATATACCTTCCGAAAAAATGGAATCTAAAAGACAAGAGAATTATTTACTTAGTGACAATATTGTCTAATCAAAGGTTTACATCTAAGAAACATGTTTTAAGAAAAAAGCAAATAATGAAGCACATACTTTAAAAGTTAAAAGTTTGTGATCTGACCTCTTCTATAGGAAAATGATTTCTCCAAGCTAAGTGAAACATGTAATGTTACGGTCTGTGTCTGAACGTCCCCTGAAGGCTTCACGCAGTCATGGCGGCAGACTTCTAGCTTGTGACTGATCTGTGGTCCAGTTTTGGGATTATGGGTGTGAGTGCTATGTCCACCCTAGGGCAGGCAAACAACATAAGGGACAGAAAGTGCTATCTCTTGTGCTCCTCCCTTTTTGCTACTGTTGATTTTGCTGCCTTCCACCACTATGAACTGCTGCCACTCAGCCATGTGCCACTCTGCTTCGGAGCCAGTTGATCAAACCATTTACAAACTGTGAGCTAAATAAAATTTCTCTCTTTTAAATTTGGATATCAGGAACTTTATCCCGGCAATGAAAGAAAAGTAAAAAGACATGTGTGCTTAGTAAAGATAAAGAACATTGATAAAATTAACATATGGCTAAATATTATATGTTAATTTTTCTTCATAGTTTCAAAAAGTTATGAGCTTTTTAAGGGAATTTAGAGCATTAATCTGGAGTACATGTCATATATGAATGCACTGTGGAAATTATAGTATAAAAGATCATGGTGGCAGGAAATGAAGCTAATTTGAAATGTTCTCATATATAGTACAATATTAATAATAACATATAACATACTGAAAATAAAAATAAAATAGTACAATGAAATAATGCAGTATTAGTATTAGCATATAGCATATTTGAAAATTAAAGATGCCCATTGCAATCCTATGTAACCATTTAAAATGAGAGTATAGTGTGAAAAAATGTAAAGTAAAATGGAATTATAAAATTTGTTCAAATAATCGTATTGAAAACAATAAATTAGATGTATTTATAATACAGCAAGACAAATGGACACCTCAAAATAGAGTCAAAATTAAATTTAATGTCAGAATTTACATTAAATCTTAATATAATAAAAACAACATTGAAAGACAAAGATTAAACAGGGAGAATATTGAAATCATAACTCTACTGTGTGATTTCTAAAAGGTAATATACTTTAAATGTAAAACATATATAGTTTCAATTTCAATTTCAATGGATAGAAAAAATATACCAGGCAAACATGAAGCATAAAAAGGAGAATTTGTGTTTATATTAATAAAAATAAAATGAAATCCAATACAATTTATTAAAGCTAAGAAAGGGCTTTGAAGAATTGTAAGTTTATTAAGGGTAAATCAGTGTAAGTGAAAAACATACAAGTTGGGGGGATAGATCGTAGTCTGCATGAAGTGGCACATGCTTTCCTTCCTTACTTTTATCTCTAAAGTGTAGCTATAAAGCCTGAGAAGAGTGAACACTCCACCAGAAGCTGACCATTGAAGAAGGCAGGAAAACCTGGGATTTAGTTCAGTGGCATAAGCACCTGCCTGGCAAGTGCAAGGTTCATGAGTTTGATTGCTGGTCCAAAAAAAAAAAAAGAAAAGAAAAGAAAAAGAAGGCAAGAAGTTCATTGTTAAGCATCCTGCATCCTAGAACTAGAGGAACAACATAGGAGTTCAAATGCATTCACTTCAAATTGATAATAGTATCAAAATGATTCCCAAATTTTGGAAAAGAAATATATATCATAAAAGGTAGGATCTTATTCCATGTTCTAGTTCTGCTTCAGAAATTTAAATTAAATATAACTCATCATAGTAACATTATACAGAAGAAAACATATCAAAAGATTAATTGATGCAGAAAATATATTTGAGAGGACCCAGGGCTCCTGTGCCATCACCACTGCACTGTGACCTGGCTGAAAGGCAGGGAAGGTGACCCCTTGCACCACCACCATATCCCCTGTGACCCAAGGACACAGCATGAAAAAGACAGCACCTGCCACCCACCTCTGCCTCTGCAGCCTACAAGGTTTGTGGAAGGCACACAGAATGACCACTGCCATTACTGCTGTCACCACTGAGGCAAACCATGTGGGAAGGCCCAGAGAACAGAGGGATGTTGAAAAAATGTAGGGTCCCAAACAGGATGCATGGGATGGACAGGCAGGACTGGTGTCATGAAAATCATGAAAAGTTTAAAGCAACAAAACAAATTGCGCCAACAGGCGGTAAATTAGGTGAACCAGCATTGTGCTTGGGGACAAAACACATGGAACAGGTGCAGGCAGGTCATCCTTTTCTCATTCTTTATTTTATTCTTTCTTTTTCCTTTTTCTTTTTTTCTCTTTTCTAAATGGATGAAAACTCCATCTATGGAAATCTAAATCCATCCCTCCGACACAGACACAAAGTTTAGATAATCTTTTGCTTACTTCCTCATTCTTTCTCTTCTGCACTCTCCTCTAGTTTCCCAATGTTTGTGTGATCACTCTTTGTCATCCAGGCTTGCTGCTTCTTTTTTTGTTTGTTTGTTTTATTCATTATCCTTAAATCTCCCAGCCACATTACTAAAGGGAAACACTTTGAATAAATACTCCCAATTTATGATAGGTTCCGTTATATCATTGCAGTTTTTTTGCCTCTGGTTTAAGTTACAAAATTAATAGCTATCCCAGTTTGTCAGTTTCTATGCTATGCTTCATGCTACTATCATTGCCAATTATATTTCTTTCCTTCAGATGTCGTATCTATTGCAATCAGTTGTTCTCCCACCCATAACAATACTGGGAAGATCTGGGGTAATGACTTCACCACAGCCCAGCCCAAAAGTACTGGAAACTGATACAAACAAATACCAACATCTCTTCCTTAATTAACTGCAAAAGTACGATCTTAGAACAGACACAAGCCAAGCACTTCCTACACACAGAAGACCTCCCTGAGAAGAACACATTTTCTAGGGAGAATTTGATACTAGTGAACTAGCTACATACTACAAAAACTTAAAATGGAAAAGAAAATAAAAATTTTTGAAATAGAAAATGATAAGACAGAGGCACAAGATGCACACCTGATATTTCTGAAATGATAGCAACTGAAGTAAAGAAACAGATGCATGGGGCTACAGAGGAAATCAGACCAGAAATACTCTTTCAGGTAAAAAAAAAAAAAGAAATGTCCACTTTCATAAAGGAATTGCTCCTTTATCAATATGGAGTAGAGATAGATTAAAACATAGATGATGATAGGAAAATCATGAAAATTGTGAAAAATCAATACAGGAAAGAAATAGAATTCATGAAATGCAGTCAAACAGATATCCAGGAAATTAGAAATTCCTCTGAGCTATAAAAACCACTTGAACAAAACTGAAGATAGACTTTCAAGTCTCAAAATAGGAACATGACAAGTGATAATGAAAGGAAAGATCTCTTAATAATAACAAGCAATTGAGAAATAACAATTGAACAACTGCAAGATGAAACAAAGAAAAGCAATATAAGTTTGATAGGAGTCAATGAAAAAAGCGGGAGTCAATACAAATGACATAAAAATACTATTTGCTGAAATAACAGAAGAAAATTTCCCAAACATGGGAACACAATCTTACCAATTATTCATGTCAATAATAAATCTACACCCAGATACATAATAATTAAGATCCCATAAATTCAGCACAAGATCAAAACTGGTACAGAAAAGAAACAAATCATCTGTAAAGGAAAGCCCGTCAGAATCACGGCAGACTTCTCAATACAAAACTTCAAGAAGAACTCAGAGTGCAGCATTTCAAGAACAAAGAAAAAAACTTCCAGTTATTTAAAAATTCAGTGCTCAAAAATATAGCATTCCCGTGCATAAATTCACTGCGAGAGAAATTAAGAAAATCACACCCTTAACATAGTATCAAAAAATGATATACTTAGGAATCAATCTAACAAAAGATGTAAAAGATCTGTACATTCAAAACTACAGTACTATGAAAAAGGAGATGAAAGAAGATATTAGAAAATGGAAAAACATATCGCTTCTCAGCCTTTTGGCTAAGATCAAGTGTAGTATCTGTTCTTATCAGAAAATGGAAAAACATGTCTTGCTCATGGATAGGAAGAACATATATAGTGAAAATAGTCATACTCACCAAATTGTTACACAGATTTAATGAAATCCCAATCAAATTAAAATTAATGTACCTCACCAAGCTTGTGAAAATCATCCTAAAATTTATTTGGATATAGAAAAGACCTAGAATAGCAGAGTGATTCTGAGCAACAAAGGCATGGTGAGAGACATTCCCCTTTCTCACTTGAAATTATACTACAAAGCTACTGTGATAAACATGGTATTGATTAAAAAAAAAACAGACCCGAAGATGAGTGCAAAAAGTTAGAAGATGAATATTCAACTCCAAACACACTCAATTACCTTATTTTTGAAAAACGGACCAAATACGTTCACTGGAAGAAAGATAGCCTCTTTATTAATAAATGATGCTGGAAAAACAGGATCACTACATGCTGAAGACTCAAACTGGACCCATGTCTATCATGGTGCACTAAACTAAATTCAAACTGTGTCAGAGATCTAAATAGTAAAATATTCAAATTATATAAGAAGTCTAAATTCTAAAATAGAATAACTAAATCTACTGGAACAGAAAATGGGTAAAAATCCTGAAGACATACATATAGATAAAGTTTATGAATAAAACTCAAAAAGCACAGGAAATACGTCAAAGAAGCAATAATTGGGACCATTTCTTATTACAAACCTTTTGCACATTAAAATAAATCACCAATAGAGTTAAAAAGGAACCCACAGATTGGGAAAAAATTATAGCCAATTGTCTCCTAGGTAAAGGACTTGTATCTAGAACATATAAAGAACTGAATAAAAAACAGATACCCTAAATTCAATGACCCAATCCAAAAATAGTCAACTAGGATGAATGCACGCTTCTCAGATGGAGAAATACAAATGGCAAACAAATACATAAAAAAATGTTCAGCATCATTGGTCATTTGAGAAATGCAAATTAAACAAATCTGAAACTCCATCTCACTCCAGAAAGAAGGTGTATCAGCAAACAATTAATCAATAACAAATGCTGGAGGTGCTATAGTGAAAAAGGAACCTTTGTCTACCATTGATGGGAGTGCAGACTGGTGCAACTACTATGCAAATTATGGAGACGGAGATTCCTTAAAAGTATGGAGATTCCTTAAAAGCCTAGGATTAGAGGTCCCAGTCAACCCAACTGTTGCCCTCCTGGGTATTCTCTTAAGAATAAACAACGTCATACCACAGTGATGTATATGCACCAATATTTATAGAAACACAATTTAAAATACCTAAATCCTGGAAATAACCCTAATGCCATCAACCAAGGAATGGATAAAAATGATGTGTTATTTTTATCCAATGGATTATTACTCCTCCATTAAAAGGACAAACTTGAGACTTATAGGTAAATGGAAGCAACTTGAGACCACAAGCATTAGTGAAATAAATCAGGTTCATACGTGCAAACATCATGTTGTCTGCCTGGTGTGAGAAACAAAGAATAAATAAGGTCAAAAACACACAATAGATACTGTGAAATGAGCAGAAATCATTAAAAAAGGAAAAGGAACCAGAACAGGGAAAGGGAAAATAAATGAAGGAAAAGAAAAAAATGCAAGGTAGTTACACTGTTAGTGTCTCAGTTCATAGCAAAATGTTTGTGCTAATATCAATTATTTTATGTCCAAATCTTGTACTCCAAGTAACTACTTAATAGATAATAATATGCAACATATTGCCAATTGTTATTCTCCTTTAATGTTGTTATGAAATATTGATTTACCTTTACTCTATTAAATAAATAAATAAATAAATAAAATGTAACATAAATAAAATTGCCTTTACCTGATAGAAACTCCATACACCTACTATATATTTTATATGGATTGTGAGAGACTAGATCTATTCTCTCTAAGGCCTGGAAAATGGCAAGGATGTAAATCCAAGGGTCTTGTGTTAAAGATAGCATTGAGATCTCTAGTCACTTCAGTAAGAATGAATGAAGAACTAAAAGGGAAAAAAAGCTAAAAGTGAATGAAAGAAACAGTTCTTTTTTGCAAATGACACGATCATCTACCAATAAAACCTAAAGGCAGGTGTAAAAGCATTGCCTGAATCAAGAAGCAATTTCAGACAGTTTACAGAACATAAGATAGAAAAGTTATCATATTTCTAACTACTAAAAACAAACACATGAGAGCAAAAGTTTAAAATGTGATATCATTTTCATTGCCTACAAGTGAAGTTAAATATTAAACACATAAAAAAGACATAATTATGTATGCTATGTATTAAAATAACATAGTAAAGGCCTCAATTTCTCCAGATTAATCTATAGGCAATTTATAAACTGCTAAAATTCAAGCTCCCCCCAAATAATTTATTTTGTTCACAAGTCACCCTTAATATCCTGAACCCTAGCCTATGGATTTAAAACAGTCTAAAAGGGAATAACGTGAGACTTTCACTCCCTGAGAAATTAAGTCCCACTGAACAGCCACTGAATTGAGAATATGATGTGAAAAATAAGACACTTAATGGGGCAGCATATAGGACACACAAATCAATGTGATCAACTCAGTTGTGGCAATGATGTGAAAGCAATGTAATTGCTAAGGACAGAGCTATTCGTGCTATAGTTTTGGATGAACTGGACATCCATAAAACATGAAATCCAGACATTATACTTCATAAATTTCACCTCAAAATTAATCATGAACCTAAATGTAAATGCAAAACAGGACTTTTAAAAAAAGAAAGCAGAAAAAATATTCTATATCAATAGTTCAGAAAATTCTTAGAATGGATATGAAAATCATGATCCACAAAAGAAACTATTGATTAACTGAATAGCACAAAATTTAATAATTTTTTGAAAGACCTCTTGAAAAAGATGACAAAATGAGTTAGAAAAAAATGCATGTGCAAACCATATTTCTTCTTGATGACTAATGTCTGAAATATGTAAAAAACTGTAAACCTCAAAATAAAAAATGGACAATCAAAAAGGAAAGTATCAATTATAAAATGCATAAAGGACACAACAAATGTGCATCTTAAGGAGATTACTACACAAAAATTAAATTGCATCCAACATGCTCTGCATAAATTTCCACTGTACACATAAATACTAATTTTTTGTACCAGGAATCAAACTCACGACCTCACGTTTGCTAGACAGACATTGTGCTGCTGAGCTGGATCCCCAGCCTTATTTGTAATTTTTTACATTTGAAGTTTCTTAGTGTTCTTTTATTACTGTAAAAGAAAAACTGGAATTCACTTTTAATTTGTATTTGAATCATTGAAAGATGTTTAAATTACTTCTATGTAGATCTTATAATTAGGAAGAAGATAAATTTCAATTTTTGTTGTACATATATAAGTTTTAAAACCTTTCTTGATACTACCCAATCCAGAATCTTCACAACTACATATAGTTTATTTTTACATATATTTTTCATTCACCTATAAATGCTAATATACTAAGCAAAGATTAACAATTTTTCTTATTCAAGATCAGGATAGTCCTAAGTAACAATGACCAAAGATGACACACAGTTAATTAATATTAAAATGTATTCTACCATAAGGTTCTTAACACTCAGATTTTTTTTTGTCTAACAAAATGGAGAGTAGAGTGTGGTTATAGAAACAAAATATTGGTTTTTTTCCTTTCTTTTCTTGTTTATATAGGTGACATATAAGTCTTTAAGGAAATGTCAAAATAAGAAAACCACAAAATGTAAATGACTCCTTATCTCACCTCACACAGTCCATTACTCACAGAGGTGAATTACTTATTGGTAAAGCAGAGTGGTGCAGCGAGAATTCTTATGAGATGTTTCTAGTACAATTTTGTACCCAACAATAGACTAAAATAAAGAAAAAGCAGCATCTGTTTCACTAGAATACTTGAAGCAGAGGGCCGAAGTACAGAAGAGATGTAGTAGAGACATTTTGAACCCTGGAGACGTATGCTAACTTTTATAAAGAAATGAAATAAACACGGGAGGCTACTGGTCAGTTTCTCAAGATGAACCATTAAGAAAGAAAGACTTCCCTTTACAGAAGGGGAAACCAGAAACCATTTGTAATATCCACTCCCGACATGGGCACTTGAAGAAGTTGTTGCAGGAGAACACTTCAGCTGCCATAGCCCCTGAACCCATTTGGTGGCTTCCAGATCACCACTATTCAATACTGTCTCAGAGAAAGTTCTCAGTGCCTGTTACAGCTTTCTCCACCGGAATCACCCTGCACAATGCTATCTGGAAACTGTGATCACCCAGGGGCCTGAGGAGAGTCAGGTAGCTGCCCTGGGCAGCTCAGACATGTCTTATGAACCAGACCCAGTCTTATAAGCCCATCTTATTAAAGCGTGTGTAGCCAGACACACTTTCCCATGACTGCACGAAGCACCAAACTGCCCATTCTGAGTGCCTCAGACTACATAGGGCCCTGTACAATAATTTAGTGTCCTTCCTCAAATGAAGTCAAGAACCCTTCCTCATCCATCATTGTACTTTGAAAGCAGACAGTCTCACCCACACTCCCACTATTCCAGAAGCATCTAGACCACACCAGTTACCCAGTATTACTCCTGAAAAGCAGTTAGAATGCAGTTTGGAGATGTTTGGTCTACAAAGAACCCCAGGAGGAGCATGGCAGTCCTTTCTGCCCAACATGGGTTCAAGAAGCAACTGAGTGACCTTTACTGAATAGCTCATATGATAAGGTCATACAAAAGAAAACAAAAAACAGCACCCACTGTAATTCAGCACCCAGAAACAATTGAACGCATGTTCTTGGAAGTTCACTAAGAATAAACAAAATCACCCATGCAGTCCACAATGACAGTTACACCATTTTTACCCCTAATCTTTATACCTCAAAATAAATGTAATTAGTTTGTATTTCAAACATGATTTGCATTTTGTATTGCAATAACAAATAAAGTAAAATAATATGAAAACAAAAACAAAGAACAAGCAAACAAAGAAATCCAGAAATCTAGAAGGTAAGAACTAAATAAGTCAATTAACTGTGTGAATAAAATGAAAAATACAGTTGATAACCAGAATAACTGGCTAGATTAGGGAGAAAAAAGAAATTTTAGGTGTAAATCTTTGCCTTTTGAAATATCACAGATGAAAAAATAAAGGGATAGTTACAATGAAGAAATCTTGAACAATTAAGAGAAACCACTGCAATTATAAACTTGTATATTATACTTATTCCAAATAAGGAAAAATGAAAAAAGTACAGAAAAAACATAATTAATGAAGTGATTTCTGAAAGCATTCCAAATCTTGGGAAACACACTTGTCTAGGAAACTCAAATGACTTGTATCAGATTTGACAAAACAAACCTCCACTACCTGTAACAGACAAACTTGTAGTGAAAACAAGCTGGGTACCATGGCACATGCATGTCACCCAAGTAGTCTGAGATATGGACACAGGAGGATCATGAATTCAAGTCCTGATGGGTAAAGTTAGCTGAGGCTTTGTCACCAAATAAAAATAAAAATGTAATGTATTTGTATGACTACTGAACAAACAAAAAAGTGCTAGACAGAAACTTTTAAACTTATTTTTTTTTTTAGATTTTTTACTTTTATTAGCACGTGTCTGCAGTACGTCATGTCTACATACACAGTAGGGAATTCATACATTTACACAGCACTTTTCAATTCCTTTCTTTTTCCTTCGCCCTCAACCCTCTTTTTATTTTTTTAGACTTTTTTCATTTATTTACCTTATAAGACCTTATAAATTTAATTAACACACAGAGAGGTTGAAAACCAGGTTTGTAGGCCAAATAGCATGTAAAATACACATTTCTTAAAATGCAAGAGAAAACATCAAGTCATATAGAAATGTATCTGCATTAGAATAGAATATTTGCCTGCAGAAAGCTTATGGGAAAAGAGATGATGGAATTATATATTCAAATTCTTTTAAGAAAACAAGAATGTTGCATCTAGAAAAGATATACTGTAAAAATGAAGGATAAATCATTTTTTCAAAATAGAATTTAGGGCTATCATACTAGCAACTATAAGAAGTGCTTGTGGGACTCTTGTGCTTGCAGAAAAACAATGAAAATCACAGCCACAAAAACACATGAAATGACAAAACTATGTGAGAGAGAAAATACACCAAAAAGAAAGACATGAAAATCACAGCTTATCAGTGCTCTAAATCAT
The DNA here is from genome assembly GCA_004027295.1 of Dolichotis patagonum. Taxonomy (NCBI): domain Eukaryota; kingdom Metazoa; phylum Chordata; class Mammalia; order Rodentia; family Caviidae; genus Dolichotis; species Dolichotis patagonum. The sequence goes on along the minus strand of PVJX010019651.1, from coordinate 18,327 downwards.
TGCACTATAAAAAAAAAGCTAGAAAAGACATACAAAATAATCAGAAATAAAAGCATCAAAATTGGATAATAGGAAAACAAATTATTTTATTTAGAATCATATGATTTCATGTATAAAAATCCTAAGTATTTGAGGAAATAATTCTTAGAAATAATGAACAAATTCAGTAGGGTTGCGCGATATAAGAACGTCATACAAAAGTGAGTAGCTTTTTTTATGCCCCACTAATGAAAAGCCAAACCTAATAACTGCCCAAAATAAAAAGAAATTAACCAGTGTTATGGTTTGAATAGTGTTACATTTCCCTTCCAAACCTCGTGATTGGTGTTCTTGGAAGGTAACTGAATATTTGGGATGGATGTGGGTGACTTAGTTACCAGGCGAGGTCATTTTGGAGAAGGCAGGCCATTGGCAGCATGTCCCAGTCAGCCTCTGCTCTCTCCATCTTCCGACAGCCAGTCTGAGCAGGCTTCCTCCACAGCAGCCTTTCCACCGTGCAATTCTGTCTTTGGGTCAGCCTTTCTCTGGCTGAAACTTCTGAGACTGTCAACCAAAATGAACCTTCTCTTCTTTCGGTGATGGACATCCAGTAGTTTGTTCCAGTGATGAAGAAAATGACCAAGGCATCTAGACACTAATTTAAGCTAATGAAAACTGTAAAATACTGATACAAGTAACTGGAAAGTTAATACAAAATGGAAAGATACCTCATGCTTATTGTTACTGTGTAGATCTAAAATACTCAGCAAAATTTCATACATTAAAATGTGAGGTTTAAAAGAGAGGCCTGGTGGTGTATGCCTGTAGTCCCTGCTCTCTAGAGGATGAGGCAGGAGGATTGTCTTAAATTTGAGGTCAGTGTACATAGTGAGTTCAAGGCCAGTCTGGGCTACAGAGTTAGAGCCTGTCAAAACAAAATTAAAAAGAACAAAACCAACAAAAGATATATGGATTTTGGAAAGTCATCACTGAATGGGCTATTAGGAGCTGGTGCCTGGTCACAAGATGTGGGTCACTGGACGCATAACCTGGAAGATACGTCCTAGGCTCCTTCCTTCTTTCTCTCCTTCCTGCAAGGTCTGAATTAAGTAGCTTTCTTTGTTATGACTTTCTACCACGCTGTTAGTGTGTTGAGACCAATCAATCATGGCCTGAATCAACCAAACCAAGATAAACCTAGGAAACGAAGAAAACTTGTTATGAATCAAAATAAACTTCTCTTCTTTTATACTTTCAGTAGTGGATATTTCATTCCTGTTGTGTTAAAGCGACAAATATACTCAATGACTGGAAAAATAATATTTTTAAGATGTCTCCTCCACCCAAACTATCCACTGATTAAGTGCAATTCCTCTCAAAACACCAATGACATTTTGAAAATAAATAGGAATAACAGAAGGTTCCTGTAAATCCAGGAGCAAACTGGTCCTTTCCATTCTCTTTGTTTCCTGGTTTGACTGGTGACAGTTGACACACATACTTCCACTACTGTTATCTGTGCCATGAACAGCTAGACCTTGGCCACAACTGAACTATGTCGTTTGGAATTTCAAACTCCAAAATTACGTGCCACGTAAATCTTCTCTTTCTTGTAAGTAGCGTCAGTCAGGTGTTTAGTTACAAATGGCTTGTACAGTAGTAAAGGAAACAATCTACAAAAGTAAGAACCAGTTTACAGAATGGGGGAAATATTTTGTATGTGCATCCAAGAAAGAATTCATTTCCTGAACATAGTCCAACTTAAGAAACCTAGAGCGGGAAACAAAAACAAGCAAATAAACACCGCAGATACTCCGACTGAAAAATTAGTACATCATCTCTGCACACTTTTCTCAAAGAAGAATACATAAATGAGCATAAAACATAGGAAGAAATTGTCATGACTAATAATCAGGGAAATAAGACCACAGTGAAATATAATCTCATCAGATATAATTTTAAAATAAAGAAAACCCAAACTATCAACTGCTGGTGAGGAGGTGAAGAACGAGCAGTTATCATCTATCATTAGTGGTAATGTAAATTAACACAGAAATTAGGATGAACAACATGGTTGTTCAAAAAATAAGCTAAAAAGACTCATCCAAAAACCTCACTAACAGATCCACACACAAAAGAATTGAAGTAATGTCTGCATGCTTGCTGCAGTCCTGTTTGTAATAGAGAAGACATAAGTTAAACTACTTGTCTACTGATAGAAACCTGGATGAAAAATATTATTTATTTATTATATATATTATATAAATAATCCAATGCAAATATGATATATTTATCTGTACACAAATGTAGTATTATCAAACCTTAAAAATCTGAATTATATTAAGAGAAATAAGTCAAATTTTACTTATTTTTGGAAACAAAAACATTGATCTCAAAGAAGTAGGAAACATTATAGTGGCTATTAGAGGAAAGGAAGTGTGGGGAGATTGGATAGAGAGATTATGATTAATAGTACAAGGGTAAAGCTGGATGGGAGAAGTAGCTTCTAATGTTTTATGGTGGACAACAATTAATAGTTCAAATGAGTAGCAAGATTTTGTACATTCCAAATATTAAGAAATGAGTAGTATCCAATGTGAGTGTATAGATTTTCAAGTTGTCTTGATCTGATCATTACACATTGTGCACATATAGTGAAATGTCACACCATGTACAATTATTAAGTGTACTAATAAAAATAAAATGAAAGCATTTACAGTAACTGTGTACAAACAAAAGTAGAAATTAAAAAAAAGAATAAAAATATTAACTTCCAAAAGAAAATAACAAGGAGAAATAAACACATTGCATATATTACTGGAGAGCATGGTGCATAATATTTTGTTTAAATTTCCATTATTGTTGTCACATTGCACTTTTAAAAAGCTTCTTTATCTAGCAAATTTGATTAATACATGTTAATTTCCATAAAATAAGGAATTTGTTTCAATAAAAAGCTTATGGGCCTTCTGTCACACTTCGTGATATACATAATTACCACTTTTAGCATGAAATCATAGTAATGATGATGTTTTCTTGTGGTTAAGATTGAAGTTACAGGTATTCATGTATTGTCAAAATTTACTTTAAAATTATACTCCATAGTATTGGTTTTATGGTTATAAATGCATATTATATTTTTATACTTATAGGACATTAATTATTCAATAAAATACAATTTTTTGTAAGCCTGAGAAAAATTAGAATTAAAAAATTATTTCATTATGCATGATTCCTTAAAGTCTTTCATGTTTATTTTCTCATTTTTTTCATTTTTTATTAGTAAATGTTTGCATTACATATTGATTACATTCCTGGAGGGAATTTAGTACATGTGCATAGCACATTTTAATTCTTTTTATGTCTGCTTTCCTTTCCTTTTTGTATTCCTCTCCTTCCTCTATCTCTTGATCCTTTTCCCACTTGAAAAAGATCTATGTCCCTGCTTCCTAATATCTAGGTTTTATTTTGCTCCTTATTTATAATTTGGGTTTCTCGCATAAGAGAAGCTATTTGATGTGAGTAGGTACCATGTACAGTTTGCTGTGGGTAGAGGCAGGCACCAGCCTTTTCCTCTGAGTCGGTGCCATTTGTGGATGGCAGGAGAGGAGAACAAGAATCTGACAAGAAGCCAAGGCCTCCTTTTGAGCTGGCATCACGCATGGGCCACTGGAGGGAGAACCTGAGGCCAGACTTTCCCCAGGAGTCAGCACTATTTGGAGACTGTGGGAGAAGAGAACAAGAAGCCATCAAGAAGACAAGGCCTCCCTGTGAGTCATGCCATGCACAGGCCACTGCAGAGAGAAGCAGACACCAGCCCCTTCTGGCATGCAGGCTGGGAGACAGGAAGAGCCAAGTTCTCCCCTCCCCAGCACCAGTAAGTGACCAGCAGATCCAGAGAAACAGGATTCAGTGATACCTATTGTGGTAAAATACAACTTACAGTGTTTCACTGAGTTTGTAGACCTAAAGCTGGTAATCTGAACATCTATTCAGAATAACAATACACAATTTAGCATCTATGGGGTATCTCCCTCTGTAGGTGGTGGCCATTGTTGAGTCCCCATTATGTTGTTTTAAAGTCCTGTGTCATTTTCCTGTTTTTTGTTTGTTTGGGCTTTAGTCTGTTTTGTCTGGTTTGATTTTATTATATCCAATGGCATGGGCAGTTATTTCAAAGATAACAAGAAATAATATGGAAGCCATTTTGAATTTATTATTACCTTGCTTTGAAATCTTTTATTGCATTCATTGTTTTGTTTTTATTAGTTCTATTCCACTCTTTTTTGTTTGAATTTTACTATGTCTGAAGCTGTGAGCAGCTATTTTGAAGATAACAAGAGGCATTATGGTAACCATTATTGATTTCCTATTATCTTGTTTTGACGTCCTACATCATTTATACTGTTTTGTTTTCATTGGCTCTGTTCTGTTTTATTTTGCTAGGTTTTATTCTTTTAAAATAAAAAAATGCAAAATAAGAGAAGTTATTTGAGCTTGCATGTTGGCTGTATATCACAATATTAAGAGTTTCAAGGTACATCCACTTTCCTACAGTTGACTCAAGTTTATGTTTCTTTGTGTCACTGTAGTATCCCAATATGTGTAAGTACCACATTTTATTTATCCATTAATCAGCTGACGCACATTTGGGCTGCTTGAAGATTTAGGTACTATGAATTGTGGTGCTATACACATGGGAATGCATATATCACCTTACTATGATACATTTAAATTTTGGAGGAAGACACCTAGAAAGAGACTAGCTGGATCAAAGGGAATTTCTAGTTTCAGGTTTTTTTTTTAATCATCATATTGATTTCGTGATTTTTATTGAACATTTATATTTCATAAATTTATTTGTCCATCTTTTTATTGGGTCTTTTATTTTGAAGGGTCTGTTTTGGTTACTTTTCTCATTGCCAATATAAAACACTTGACACCTATAGTTAAAAGGGGGAAGATTTATTTAGCTCGTAGTTTGTAGAGGTTTCAGTCCACAATCACCTAGTTCCAAGGCAGGGTGGTACATGGCACAGGAGAAAACATTCATGAGAGCAAAAGACACCAAAAGCAGCGAGAGAGAGTGAGAGAAAGATAAGCCTCTTTCAGTCCCTTGTATGGTATGCAATCTACCTGCCCTAGGGTGGTTGTAGCACTTAGACCTATAATCCCAGCTTGGACTAAGAATAAAACACAAACTTTAGACGCAGTCGCCTCTGAACACCACCCCCCCTACCCCGGACTGCATGAGTCTCTGGGAGGACATCCAAGCATAAACCATAAAAGGGTCTAATACTTTTTAATTTGTTTCATTTTCAGGCTGCTGTCTGTGGAATACATGGAAAAGTGTTTTCCGTTCTATAAATTGTCTCTTCACTCTGTTGGTTGTTTCCTTTGTAGTAAAAAAGCTTTTTAATTTAATATGATGACATTCCTTGTTCCATTTAGAGTTCAGTTCAGAAAATACTTGCCTAAATCTATGTCTCCAAAAGTTTTATTTATTTTACTTCCCAGCACATTAAGTGTTTCTGTTTAGATCGTTGATCCATTTTGGTTTTAGCTTAGTACATGGTAAGGCATATAGGTCACATTGAATTTTCTAACATCATATATTAGAGGCTTTACTTTTTCTAATATGCTTTTGACCACTTTGTCAATGACCACTATTTGGTCATTGTGAATGCGATTGGAGATGCTTCTCTATCCTCTCTTTTGTTCCATTGATCTCATGTCTGTTTTTGTGCCACTATCAGGCTGTTTTGTCGCTGGAACTTTATAACACGCCTGCGAATTTAGGATTGTGATGCCTGCTGCTTTGCTCTTGTTACACAGGATTGATTTTGCTATTCAGAGTTTCTTTAGGTCCCAAATGTATTTTAGGATATTTTTATCGAGTACTGTAGGAAATTCTGTTGGTATTTTGACCGGGATTTCATTAAATCTGTATAATAGTTTTGGAAGTACAGCTATTTTAACTGTATTGGTTCTACCTATGGAAAAAACAGGATGTATTTCCATTTTGCAATGTCCTTGTTGATCTCTTTTTCAGAGGAGGTTTTTCTCCTCCCAAGTCAGGTTAATATCCCAGGTTTTCTTGATGGTATTTAGAATAATATTGTTCCCGTTTTGCTTTTTTACTGTGGTATAGAAATGATATTGATATTTGTGTGTTGATTTTATATATTGTTATATTGTTTCATTTGGTTGTTAATTCTAAGATTCTTTTGGTGGAATATTTTGTGTCTTCTAAGTACATGATGAATGGATTTTGAATTTTGTCACATACTTTTATTTGCACCCGTTGTGATGATCATGTGATTTATGTTCTTACTTCTGTTTATTTGATGCATTACACTTATTGATTTGTATATATTGAACCAAACATCCCTGGGATGAAGCTCATGTGGTCATGATATATGCTCTTTTTGATAATTTGTTCCAATCTATTGGCAAGTACCTTATTGAGAATTTTTGGATCTATATTTTTTTAATGAGATTGGTCTGTTTTGGTCTTTTTTGTTGCAGTCTAGTCTGATTTTGGAATTAGAGTAATGTTAGACTTCAGGAATGTTGTTATTGATGGCATCATGACCACATTAAAGCTTTTGACAGTATATTGGCATTAGATCTTCCTTGAAGTTCATATAGAATTCAGTAGTGAATTCATAAGGATGTGGGACGTTTGCAATTCGTAGAGTTATTTTTATCATTATTATTGCTTCAATTTCATTTCCTATTATTGAATTATTTAGGTTTTTTTTCTTCTTCACTCAGTTTTGGTAATTCATATGTATCTTGGTAATTCATATGTATCTAGGAGTGTATTTCATCTGAATTATCCAATTTACTGGCATACTCTATTATAGAACAGTTGCTAATATTCTGGATTTTGGCAGCTTCCACTGTAATTTCACCTGTTTTTATTTCTAATTGTATTCACTGGTATCTTTTCTTTCTTGTTTCATTTTGTTAAGATTGGCTAAGAGCTTATTTATTATGTTCATTCTTTTGAAAAACCAGCTCTTCAGTTGTTTTTTTTTCTGTTTTTAAAATTATTTCATTGATTTCTTCTCTGATCTTTATAATTGCCTTTCTATACAATTTTAATTTGAATTGTTCTTGTTTTTCTAGGACCTTGAGGTAAATCATTGAACTATTTTGGGGAGTTCGCTGTTTTTTCTTACGTGGCCATCCAGAACTCTAATCTTGTTTGCTAGGACTGCGTTTCATGTCTTGCATAACTTCTGGCATGTTATTCTGGTATTATTTATTTATTTCTAAGAATTATCTTGTTTCTTCTTTCATGTATTTTGTGATTCATTGATTATTAATACTGCATTGCTCAATTTCCTTTCATTTGCCTAATTTCTGTGATGTCTGTGATTGAAGTGTTGTTTCACTGTGTTAAGATTTAATCATACATATAGTATAATAAAATTTTGACAGACTTTTGTATAGAAAAGTGTTGTTATTGAGCTGTATTTTTATTTCCTAAGCACATGGAAGAAATGTTAGAAAACCATCCAATCATTAATGTTAACAAACAAAAATCACAAATTTTGATAAATCAGAAATTACCAAATGATATTTTTTTCTTTTTGTTTTTATTTGGCCAAAGTACTTACACATTTATTTTTACTCTATATCTGAAATAGTGCACATCTTACAGTGAAAAAAAATGCATATCTTACAGTAAAAAAATTTCATATCTTACATGCATATCTTACAGTAAAAAAATTACAGTGTTTATTTGCTTTAGGTTACTGCTTATTTTTCTTTCATCTTGTTTACCTATAAGATACGGGTTTAATATACATTATGAATGAGAAATCATACAGAAGATACAGCAGAACCAAGAAAATTCAGGATGGCCTAATTGCAAGTACGCTTCTTTTATGTAGGTGTGAGTACATCTTTGGATTTTCAAGTATTGGAATCTGAGTACATTCTATGCTCCAGTATCAGTCTCAGCCTATTGAATACAATTCCCAGTGTAATCTCATCTTTTCTCTCCTTATGGCAAATGAAAACTGAAGTTGTATTTTGAAACTTACAAATCTCATGTTATTCTAGGTTTCTGAATAAATGTAGGTGGAGCAAAATTAAAGATTAGAAATTTACTGAGAGGAAAAATAAGTTTCAATTGTTTTTACCTAACTGATATTTTGGAATATATCTGTTATGTTGCTAGTATTATTATAATTTACATGGTATCTGGAATAGTAAATATTAGTAGTGGTGGTTCTTTATTGGGCCAGCAAAAGGGAAAAAAGTATTCCAGATATGGTCAACAATGCTAATATATAGGAATCCACTATAAATAGGGTGTTGTTTACTGGGTTGAAAAAAATGAAGAATCTACATTACTGAATCAAAACCCAGTAGAATTTCTATCCACTGATATACATTGCATTCCAATGCTCACAGTCCAAGAGCATTACATTTATATGACATTTTCCTCCAACTATAGTATCAAAGTCCTGTTGTTAACATTATAACTTCAAAAGTCATTTCGATACCAAAGACATTGGAATGTAAACAACAATGAATATCTGGCCACTGAGAAAATATGCCCAAAACTGAGATGATGGAAACTTAGAATTTTTATTTATTTAACTAATACTTTAATATCTTACACTTTGAGAAACATATTCATTTAGCTCCAGAAGTTATATAAATTATTAGAAAGACTATTTGAAAAAGACATAGTTACCAAACTAAGCTTCACATTGTAGAGAAATTCTGAGAAATTATAAGAAGACAGCAATTAAAATCAGTCTAATGGAGCAGAAAAAGTAAAGAGTATATTACACCCCAAAACACATGAGTCACAAAATCACTCTTACTGTGGGAGAGATTCCAGTCACATGGAGCTGAGAGTCAACAAATAAAATACGGGAGGAGTTGAGATTTAGGACAATTGGTCTTTTTGACTTCTTATCCTGAAGAATTTTACATTTTTAGTCCTATGATAAATTTTTGAACACTTTATCACTATTTTTGAATTTTCTTAGTCATGGTTCCATGTGGTTCTCTCAGATAAGCTATACACACAGATAGTCAACTTCCCATTCAATTTCTTCACTCACCTACAGCAAGAAAATATTGGATTGTGTGAAGTGTCACAGATGTTCAAATTAGGGGAGAAAAATTACATTTTTAATAGTATATTTTTATTTGCAAAAATCGGATATAATTTCCATCCATTCTCTCTCCTTTTTCTTATCATATGAAAAGTTAATATTGCTTTTATAAGCTGTGAGTGTAGTTATAGAAGTTAGACCTTGGATCCTTGCTGTGAGTTACATTCTCAGCACTTTCTTTATCTTTTCTTTCTTTCTTTCTTTCTTTCTTTCTTTCTTTCTTTCTGTCTTTCTGTCTTTCTGTCTTTCTGTCTTTCTGTCTTTCCTTTCCTTTTCTTTCTTTCTTTCTTTCTTTCTTTCTTTCTTTCTTTCTTTCTTTCTTTCTTCTTTTTTTTGAGACAATGTCTCTCTTAATTGCTTTGACTGATCTTGAACTTGTAATATTCTTAGCTTTTAAACAAAATTCTTTGTTTACCAACATCTGTACATACCTGTATCAATCAATGATTATTACAGGCAAATATAGAATAACACAAAATATCTGCCTGCATTCTGGAGACCTGAACAATCCAGTCAAGGAACTGGAACCTATGGCAAAGTACTACTCAAGTCCATATCAGGAGTTGGAAGAATCTGCAATGGGTCTGCATGGAAAAGGCCAAAGGACCAATGTTGGAGGCTAAAGTTTCTGTGCCAAAAGTCTGAAGGACCTGAGCGAGAAGGCTGACAAATCTGTACTGGAAGACAGATGTCCAAAATGAAGATGAGGATTGACGTTTACCTGAGGAAACAAAACTGCCAAAGCTCTTTCAGAGAAAAAACCACTGAAACTCCTCCAAGAAAAGCAGTTGAAACAAAACTCCTCCAAGAAAGATCAACTGAAATATATCACCCTTTTCTCCTTTGTACACTGTTCTAAGAACAATCTTCCCTAAATTGGATCTTGCACACCCAGAATCATGCTGACTCACTCAGTTTAGCTAGGCATTCCCACTCAAGTTGACAATCAATCAATAAAACACCACAGTACCAAATTCTTATGATATTTATGTGACTGTTGATACTTCTTAATTAAAAATTTGGACTACATCTTTCAGCTGTTTGATTTTTCACAGTCTTTTTCTACTTTTAAGATATCTTTCTTTTCATAGCTGCTAACCAGAAATCTGTCCTCCAGATCAGATATTCTATATTTTCTTTCATTCAAACTATTGCATATACTTTTGATGGAATTTTTATTCTTCTGAATATCTGTTTGGATCTGTTTTGACTTCCATTTCTTTCCTATTCTAGGCATTCATAATTTTCATCATTTTCCTAACCTCGTCTTTGTTTTTTAAAAATCTGTGTCTATTCTAGATTCTCTGGGCATATCTTTCATTTGATCATCACTACATTTTTTTTCCTGAAGGATTGTTTTTTCTATACCCATATTCATTTGTTCACTTCTGCTGCCATCAGTTTAGAAAGTTCCAGTGTGTGGCTTTCAGTATCTTCTAATTTATTGTACTCTGGATTTGTCCTGTGTGGGCTGGAGATCTGGAGCTCATTTTGCTTCTGTGTCCTATCACTTGTAATTTTCTATTTTTATTTTATTTTTCTTTGTTGATACTTATAGATTTCTTATGTTAGGTAGATTTATCACTAGTATGGAGTTTTCCTAGGAAATGTCTGTTCCTCAGAGATATGTTCTAGGTGTAGGTATTTCTTGGTCTTTGTGCATATCATAAGATCCTACCTTCTCAGCTGACTAAGTATGTGAAGTTGCTGTCTGGCTCAGGGCCCCTGTCTTTGGTGGACTATGGTGATGGTTATTATCCCCAGACAATCACAGTGTAGTCATATAAGGAGGAAACACTGATTACAACACGTCTGACATCCTGGCTAAAGTAGTACAAATAGCAGTTACAATAGCATCATGCACAGCCTAGTGACTGACAAACTGCCTTAACTGTTAATTTGGTATCTTTAATAATAGGATCAAGTTCTACAATTATACAACAAAGTCCAACATATAGTAGGAACTTGTATCCAATGAGTTCACCCTTAGTGGATGGATTTTACCTTTTTTGTGTGCTATTTAAGAGATATAGGGGACAAAACCAAGAGAAAAATGAGAGTAAGTATCATAAAAGAAAGGTTTTAAGGCTAAGGATGATTATTGAAGTTTTGAGAATCTGGAGAAGATCATAGGACAGAAAGAATGAAAGAGAAAGCAAAGGAATATTGAAGTAAACCAGAAAGAGAAGACACAATGTTTACTGATGTAAAAGTATCATAAAATCAAGAGATATACTTGAGGGAAGAGAGAAAAGACAAATGGAATAAAACAAAAATAAAAGAAATATATAAAAAATAATGATTTTTCATTATATATTTTATTTTTTCTACCTTAGCATAGTCTATTTTTAGTTATATTTCAGGTTTTTCTGCTTGACTATCTATTTAGATAAATTCTGCAATATGTACATATTGCTAGCTGTAGTTTTCTTCCTTATCAGAAATTTTAAAAAGTATATTTGTTTTTTATCACATATTTCATATTAATTTTTAAAATTTATGTTTCTTGCTTTGTAAGATCAGTTATTGCATTTAATACTTTACCATGTGTTCTTTTCTGCTTATATATTTATTAATTTGTTCCTTTTGTTTTTCTTTTGCCATTTTATCTGTTAATTTTTATGTTCTCCTGTGATTAATGGCTAATTGATATTGTTTCAATATTTTTGGTTAACTGAAATTTTAAAAAGTTAAATTTGTGTGATTTCTTTTTCTCTGATTATAAATAGGCTACATCCAAAATGTGGCATTTTTCTCCTCACTATAGTGCAAAATACTTATAGTGTTATAAGTACTCCTTAAAAGCTTGTTTGTTTCTGAAATGATTATTTGATAGAGTAATATTCATATACAGTATTAAATGATACACAATATCTATGAACTTACTACATAAAAATCAGAAATATGTATATATCAAAATATATACTTTGTCTTTAAAATTCTCAGAAAAATTTTATTAGAGTTGAAATTATGATTATAGATTTCTCAAGGCTACTTCAATTTTTGTACAAAAATAGTTTGCTTTATATACTTTTAAAACTCTGAGTATCAAAACTCAAGTATATCATAGTACTTCTAAGTTTTACCTTTTATGCATATAACTTTCATAATACAATGTTTCTTACTGTGAATTCTATATTGTCATAGGAAATATTGCTTACATCAAGTTGTTTCCACTTACCTATCATATCTTGATCATTACTGGAGTTTTAACCCTTCTAATGTCAAAGTTTCTTACTTAAATTACAACTATATTTTATTTTGTTGATGTATTTAGTTTTATGTGTTTGTTCATGAGGTTGGGTTACTTAATTTTTGTTTTCTTTTCCTATTTTGTTCATTTGTTTTGAAAGTTCCCCTAGTTTTTGGTAAAATTTACTTCTTTTATTTTTATCTTTATAAATAACAAATTATGGTAGATAAGAAACAACAAATCTCAAGTATACATGTAAATTTGTTATGATTTTCTTTATGTTATTGCTATAAAATCTGTTCTATATGTAAATTATAGATTCTCTTTAGATTTATAAATAATTGGTGATTTAAATTTCAGAATGACTCTATATACCATATTTGCAAGCTGCTGAATGGTATTTTTTTTATAGAGAACACAAGCTAATCATTCAGTGCCATAAAAATTAATGAAAATTCTTGTTACATCTGGGGGATATCATGTGAAGTTTAATCATCCAGGCCACATACAGACTTTGGGTTACCAAAAGATTAATTACATCCTGGGTGTGTGCAGTGTGTGTTGATGAGGCAGGGAGAGAAGGGTATTTCAGGTGCAGGAAGTAGAGTATTGAAAGGCCTTGGTCATGGAGAATTACAGCACATAAAAGTTCATTTTTTGCAATCTATTATGATTGATACCGAAAATGCATCTTTAAGAGTGATAAAGTCTATTACTACTAGTGTTTTCTGAGTATTTTTTTCATAGCTTACTCATTAGATCTTTATAACATGTTTTCAAAGTAGTTACTGTTAAAATCACTACTATTTTAAATATTTGTACGTCTTATTTTCTGTCAAAGAAAAATTTCAATATTAAAAGTTTCAAAATATATATTGATCAATTATGTGGTAAAATAAAATTTTTACTAGAGTATCAGGGCAAAAGCCATGGTCTGGGAGAGAAGTTCCCAAACTCCAGATTCGTTTACTTGCCGCAAAACACCAATCAAGGAAACGAGCAGGGCGGAAGAGCAGAAAAATAGTCTTTCTTAATCATCAGGGCCATATAGTTAGGATAGCCAAAAGAGGTCTAAGATCCATCTTGGTAAAGGTTGAGAGAAATTTTGAAATTTTATAGGAAAGGGGAATAAAGGCAGTTGTGGTTTGTAGAGCCGAAAGGTCTGCATAGGTGGCAGTGTAGGTAATCTTGGCTACAGAACACTCTCATTGGTCATTATCTCAGGCTGGTTTTTTGAAGCACTGAGGAAAGTTAACATCCTTTGAGGGCCAACTGCATTCCCATTAAATGGCTATTCCTTCTTAGGGGGCAGCCTCTCTTCATGTTATGGAGCAATTTCTCCTGCTTGGTGTGCGATGTCATACCAGAGTGACCTGTTGTTATACAATATGTATACTTGAAGCTCGCTATGGTTTGGGGATAGTTTCAGTTTCTGCTCAAAATATTTCTCCATTAAATTTGTCTTTCCTGGAACCCAATGTGGCAACAGAAAAGTGGAGCTCAGACAGAAAAAAGTGCCAAACAAAGTCAAAAAAGAGACAAAATGGAGTGAGTTGGGTCAAAGACTGGTCTTCTTTCAGAATTATGTATAAGCTAATTTTATAAAAAATATGAATATGTGAAGGTCACTGATCTCCATGTGTCTGTTCATCTACTGATCAGTGGCAAAATATACTGCATGGTGATGTATTTCTGTATCTCAGACCTTGGGAGGCTGACACAGGAGGACTGACTTTAGCTTGGGCCAGCCTGGACCACACAGTGGGTTTGATTAGCCTGGACCACCCAGCAAGAAAGGGATTAAGAAGCAGCTATGTGAGAAATAAATAGGTTAATGCCTGTGAAATTCTGAGGAGATCTTCTAATATACAACATCATTTTAATAATTATTGCTTGGAACAAGTAAAATGATTTGCAATTGTAACTTTATGTGTGTGTGAGTGTTTGTGCGTGAAACTATTGTACATTAGTCAATTTTTGAATGTTAAATTCCACTATTTTGTAGAGTTACAAATATATCCATAATAAAAATCAGTATGCGTGTATGGCTGATATGATAAGAACTTTGTTACCTCCTCAGCTACTGTCTTCTTTCAGTCACGGGGTCTGCCTCTAATTTTATTCTTTATGTGGTTCTCATTTTGTTTTTGTGATGCTACAGTGCTATTGAAGAATGCTTTGAATTTCTTCTAGAATGACATCATGTGTCCATGGTTATAAATCGTGACTCATGTATCAGATAGAGGCAGTTAACTTGCTTGTGAAATGGATGATGAGACCTCAGGGACATGCTACAGTTCGAAGCCTGATTGGCTTCCAAGGTCAGTGTGTTGAAAGCTTACTCCCACAGGTGGGAGGCGGGAGAAACTTCAAGAGGAATGTCCTGGCATGAGGGCTTTAGGGCACTCAGGTCGTGCCCTGGAAGGGGACTATGGGATCCGGGGCTCTCCTTCCCTTTTGGCTTCCTGGCGATGAAGTGAACCACTTTTCTTCATGTTGTGCTCTCACTATAATAAGGGACCTTGCTGCAGGACCAAAAGCAATGGGGCCAATTGTTCGAAAACTCGTACTTCTAAAATTGTGAGTGAACACAGTTTTTTCTCTTTATATATTGATTATCTCAGTTATTTTGTTACAGTGATCAAAAGATAACCAAATATATTTTCTGTCTCTGGAAACAGCTCTGAGGAGTGCTCTCCATTAACGGATAGAGTCGTTCCCTAGGGTCTTCAAGACCTCACATTTCTTCCATCTTTCAGCTCTGTCATCTTCCAGGGTGTTGTATTTGTTGGCAAGGCCAAAGCCACATCTTAGGCCTTCTGTGTATTATCTTCTAGAAAGAAGAAAATTCAAGAGTCATTTCTGTGGTTATAGGATTCTGGTATAGAATTGTGCTCTTTACTTCAATTCATATTCTATTGTCAAATTTTTGTCATTTGATCAAAGAAGAAACTATAGTGTACCTACAGTTATGCACATGGATATTTAAAAGCTTAATATTTGATGAAAGATGAGTGAAAGAGTGAAATGATGAGGGCTTGACTGCTATCTCTGTGATGTTAATTTTCTTCCTTTCTTGTCTTTGACAAAGTAATTTTCTTTGAGATATAAATTCTCATATCTCACTTTTTAAAAAATGTGTTTCATAAATGACTTATGTAGTCTTTTTGCTCAAGATTACTAAACACAATGGGACACTGAGGGTAATATGTTGAGAGCATGTAGCAGAGTATCATGATGTTTCTATAAGAGATTCATATCACATTCTCCCCAAAACATTTTTCTCTCTGTATCTGTCTTCTTCCCGGCTATAATGGTTTTTTCTTTTTTATTACATTTGTATGTCAAATACATTGATTCCTCTAAAGTCTGCTACCCATGCTCTACTTAGATGTGTAAGTCCTTGGACTTGAACCTCATTCCATCTGTCAGAGACTAGTATCAGGCAATTTGTTCACCAAATAATTAGTGACCATAAGAAAAATTACATATGAATACAGTAGTTCCTGTAGCATACTTTCTGGCATGAAAAAGAGACAAAAAGATAAGAGGGGAAACTCTCCCATAATAAATTGGTACATCCTGAAATAAATCAATCTAATTCATTATTTCACACCTGCTGAAGCCACATTGCTAAGCTTTAACGACTTATCTAGGAAAACAAAGTACTGACATACCTGACAAGAGTTAAATAAATGGATGTAAATCCCAAGGTTCTTAATTTAGAGAAGAAAAACCACTGCAGGTTCCTGCTAACTTTGATTGCATTGTTCAGGAATTACTGTTAAACTCTAACAGATGAACTGAGATTTGGCAAGAGGAAAGAAGAGATGGTGTTCATAAATAACACAGATAATACCACACAGACAACAGGGTTCTTGTGCATAAAGTAAGTAGCCCCTACTGTGGGAAAACTGATCACATATAACTACTAGATTTCAGGGATCTTTAGCAGGGTTAGAGTAAACACTTGGGCCCCTTTGAGAGGAGAAAAAAGCACTCCTTATGTGGCCTTTAGCAGCAAGCAGTGTTCAAGCAGATTTGTGATTTGAAACTAACATATTGTGGTTTTGACACCTGTCTTTGTATAAGCAACACTGCCCCTCCTAGTTCAGGTTGCCATGGCTACCTGAATTCCCTTGTTAGCCCACAGGACCAAACCACTCAACAAGCCTAGTATTCATTTAATCAAGGGTCAACCCTCAGAGGGCTAGTGGGACCCCTATGCCATAAAACAGGACCACAGCCTCAGATTCAGCAATGACCCAGCTCATCATGACCTATTCCTCATGCGTGGCTCTCTACCACTTTCTCTTGAAATATATACAATAAAATTAGCTTGCACTGCACTGTTTTTCTCTAACTCTGCTTCCTCTTTGTATGTTGGAGAGAAAAGCAAACCCAGTGGGGGTGAGTCTGTGGGCCCCTGGAACTGAGATCCACTGAATATAGTCATTGATAGAAGCAGTATCTGAGCTATTAAGTGCATTTTGCCTTTGTTGTGTCCTAAGTTCTTCACAGAACATTTAAAATGTCATCTGAAATTATTCCACAAATAGTTCTTAAGATCTATTTCAAATCTTCCCCATCTGTCATGTGATGAAGGAATAATTTACAGTAGGTCAAGTAACTTGAATGTCAAACAGCTAAGTGGCCAGAACTCTGTTGTACTAAGTCATTTCTTTGGACCATAGAATTTCCATAATGCCAGAATACTTGGATTTATTTAATTAAATATTTCTTAAATTTCTAGGGAATCTTACTAATTTAGCAGGCAAATATTCTCACTGAGTCTTTTTTGGGGGTTGAGGGTGGAAACAGAGTCTTTGTTATAGCTTGTCTCTGGATGTTCCTCCGAAGACTCATGTAGTCATAGGTGGGACTTTTTCAGAGGTGGCCAATCAAGGATGTGTGATGCTGAGATTTGAGCATGTATGTTTACTAAATTAGTCCCCTGAGTTGGTGCCTGCGCTAAACCCTAAGCCAGGTAGCCTAGATAGAATACAAAAGGGGCAGAAAGAAGCTACTATTGTCTCTTGCTTTCCTTGGTGCACTTTTTCAAGTTTTGAAAATTTTTTTCTATTCCACAATTGTTAAGAAGATTTGTCATGGTAGATATTAGGTATTGTCAAATATTTTACTTTGCTCACTGGTATATTTACATTATTTATATTTATGTTTATATTCTTTAAAGATTTGTATAATACATCATACTAATAATCATTGATTGGAGTATGTCTTGGTTACTTTTCTCTCATTACTGGGACAAAATACTCGATGCCCAAAATTAAGTAAAAGAAGTTTATCTAGCTCACAGTTTGTGGATGTTTCAGTATATAATCAGATGGCTCTAAAGCAGATGGCATGGCACAGGAGCAACACTTCAAGATTGCAGAGGACAGCAAAAGCAGCAAGAGCACATGCTGGGAAGAGCAAGCCTCTTTTCTCCCTTGTATTGTAAGCAGATTACCCACCCTGTAGGGCAAGTGTAGCACTCACACTGTCTGTGTCCTCCTCTTGCACAAGTCAGGATGTTTACAAAGAAAGCACCCTGGTCTCTGCTGAGTTTAGTTAACCTTCTAAACTTCTCAAGAAGACATAGTGCATCAACCATTTCAGAGTGCTAAGCAAATCCTGTATCCCTGAGATAAAGCAATTGTTCATAGTGAGTAGCACCTTTCATGTCTAATTGGATTTGTTTTGAAAATCCAAGTCAAATTTTGTTACTGATTATGCATTTATATTCATAGATATCTTGGTCTGTAGTGTATTTTTATTCTCTTGAGATACCTTTGTATGGTTGTGGTATATGGCCTAAAATTTGAGAAGTGTTCCTTCCTGATGTTTTTTGGAGAATATCTATATGTATTTTGTTTTTAAATGTTTAACAAAACTACTAAAGTCACTTGGGCCTGAGTTTTAGAACAAAATTATTTTTATACTTTTAGGCCTATCTATATTTTAGATTTCTCCTGGAGTCGATTTTTGTGGCTATGACATATTAGAAGT
>PVJX010019650.1:0-34556 GCA_004027295.1 Dolichotis patagonum | reverse complement strand
GTGACCTGCTGTGATATGTTTTGTACCAATTTCACTAGACTGTCTCAATTGGCTTTATTCCATCCTGTTTTGTTGTATATTAGCATCTCCAAGTTAATAAAAATTAAATAAAAATAAAACAATAGAACATGAGAAAACAAAGTAACAAAATACCTCCAAAAACTCCCAACTCCATCAAAGCTGATCCATGTGACATGGATGAGGAAAAACTCAAAAACAAAACAACAGAATTATATAAGGTAATTAAAAAGGAAATAACAACAACAAAACAGATCAATAAGGTAGAGAGCAAGATGAAACATGATATAACTAAACAGATAATATACTTAAAAAGCAAAAGGAGGAAAAGCAAAAGCTCTAAAGGATATGACTGCATGTATGTTTAAGTGTGTGGGATTGATAACTATATTACCAAGTTTTTGTTGGATCATTGAACAGAACTGTTTATAGCCTCACTATTCACTTTGTATGCCTTAATTTTGTAGCATGAACAACTATTTCTAAGAGGATAACATGTAATTTATCAAGTAGTGATTTCTTAATGTCTTTTTTGAAATTCTGTATTATTTCTACCCTTTTTTCTATTTTGCTTTTTTTTTTCTTTAAGTAAAATTTAAAAAAAATTCATTTCAGTTGATTAAATTTAAGAGGGATGAAAATTAGACACCAATCACATCATTTCTCTATCATTTTGAATCTCATTCAAATGTCCCTCACTTTATTTTCCTGCACAACTCATAATTAATTTTTTAGTGGATGATAATCTATAAGAATGTTGCTCACCTCATGATAATTACAGAAAATGTTCTATTTGATTAGAGGTTGATGCAATTTAGAGTATATTTTAATATCCAAAATTCCTGTTTATATGTTTCCTTTTACTCAGTGCCTCTCTGTCTCATTTCTCTCTCTCTCTCTCTCTCTCTCTCTCTCTCTTCTCTGTCTCTCTCTCTCACATACACACACCACTGCTTGTCTAAACATGAGAAATCCTTCATGTTTTCATTACTCAATATGGAATATAAATTATAAAAAAAAGAAACCCTAAGTTTTTCCATGTTGGAAAATTTTGAAGTTTTATTTTTAGAAAAACATAAATGACTTTTATTAGGTGTATATATGTGCATACATACATATACATATATATAGTTGCAAACTAGTCCAAAAATATGGCAAGATAATATTTACAAAACACATATGGATAATACATTCAAAGCCTATGTACACATGCATGTGTGATTTTTAATCTATTATCCTTATCAAATTTTTGTTAGTTTGAATCAAAGTATGATGGAATTTGAGAAAAATATCAGTCATATGTAATGTATATTTCTTTACTATTATCTACAGTGTGTATGTTGTGTGTGCATATTGAGAATTTTGGGGGAATTAAATATAAATGTGTATTTAATAGTACACCTAAAGTTTATGACTAATGACGGTGATTGTTTGTCATAAAATTTTATGACAATACTATACCATAGTGACCAATAAATTATTTTTTCATTTGCCAAAGTAATTTATTTTTCTAATATAAGTTCAGATTTGGGGGGGACTGATACTAGAAAATTAGACAACTATGGAAACTCATTTATGTACTTGACTCAGCATCACTGAATTTTTGATAATATTGATCATTCATTTGAAACCAAGCTAGAATTATTGATAATAATAAACATTCACTAGAGACCAAGCCAGATATCTTAAAATAATATTTCAAAATCATTATTTTCTAAGTGGACATTTAGTACCATGAGTCCCATGAAGTTAACTGAGAATTTTCCCACACAATAAATAAAATTTCCAAAAAGGGAGCACAAACAATATACTAATTAATTCCAATGTGCATAAATATGTAAATGCATAAGATATTCATTTAAACATTTGTATTTAAACATTTGTATTGTAAAATATAGATAGAAAAATGATAGCACAATCAAAAAAAGATATTATCAGAGGCTATCCCTGAAAGGTAAAATTTTGAGGTTATTTTCTTTTATTACATATTTATTTATTAGCTAACTACAAGAATACTTTACAATAACAATAGCTTAATTTCAAGTACGACTTTGCAATCAACATCTTAGAGAAGCAAATAAATTTCATTTTGTTTTCTGATATACATTTAAGATTCAATTACTCCTATATTAGCTCTTGGTTAAGGCAGGTCAGAGGTATTTGCACAGAATGTTTTTGTTTTTATTTTTGTTTTTTGTTTTTTTTTACAGTAACACTGGCTATTAGATGGTGCTCAATGTTTAACAGAGTATGTAAGGGAGAGGAAATCTAAAAACAGAGTATTCAAGAAAATAGCTTTTTCTTAATGAGATATTTTTAGCCTTGCTTTGAAGTAAGAGTTAACGTGCACTACTCCTATTCATAGAAACAGTTCACAGTGCTACAACTCACCCACGTATATGAAAATATCAGAGTAATTGCCTGCTGTAATTAACTCCCTAAGATTTCACAATGAAGCACTTGGACTATGATGTTTGAAAATGTCTCTGCTTTTGGCATTTTAATTTGAAAACGTGGAAATTCCCATGAAAATGAGTGAATTAAGGCCCAGCTTCCACCTCTCAATTAAGGCAGCCAAGAGTTTGCAGGGGAGTAGAGATTGCCCAACGAGAGTCCTGGTGACCCAGGCAAAGTTGGAGACCTACATTACTAGTGTTTGAGCTTCTGGGGAGGCACTGCGGAGGTTGCACTGGGCCAGCAGATTTCAGGTTCTCAGTTGACAATGCCCAGCAACCTTCTTTCAGTTCAGGAGGCAGAGACCAAGCACAAGGACTCTGGCCTTATTTGGGCTGGCCTGGGGAGAGCTTAAGATCAGCACTGCCCGTGGTTGAGTTCATATCTGAATGCCTAGGACAGGAGATTGTGCCCCAGGAGTTCTGCTGGCCCCAGTTCTCCATGCCCAGGTTCCACCTTTCAATTAAGGGAGCCAAGAGTCTACAGGGAAGTGGAAATTGCACAATGACAGGGGACTGTGACCTGGGAGTTTCACCAGCCCCAGTTCTCCACACCCAGCTTCCTTCTATCAATTAAAGGAGCCAAGAGTCTGCAGGGGAATGGAGATTGCCCAAGGTGAGTCCCAAGGACATGAGGAAAGTTTGAGACCTACGCTCCTGGTGTTTGAGCTTTCAGGAGCTATGGGGGAAGGCGGAGTGGGCCAGCAGATTTTAGGTCCTCAGTTGACAATTCCCAGGGGCCTTCTTTCAGTTCAGGAGACAGAAACCTTGCATGAGGACTCTGGGCTCATTTGGGCTGGTCTGGGGAGAGCTTAAGACCAGCACTTTGAGTGGTTGAGTTCATATCCACCCAACTAGGACAGGGGATTGTGCCCCAGGGGTTCTGCAGGCCCTAGTTCTCCATACCCAGATTCTGACTCTCAATTTAGGGAGCCAAGTGTCTGCAGGAGAACTGAGACTGCTCCAGTAGCTGAGGGTGCAGGAGAGGATTCGCCACACACCCAGAGGAAGCTTTGGAACACCACTCAACAAAGGAAATAAAGAAAAATGACAAAAGCAAAGACCAAAAAGCAGGCTCAAATCTTGAGCACATCCCAAGAAAGCCTGAGAGCCAAGTACCTAGATGAAAATAGAAACCATACACCTGAAATGACTGAAATGATATCAACTGAAATAAAGAAGCAACTAGGGGAAGCTATGGAGAAATTCAAATCAGAAATAATAGCCCAGGTAAAAGTAGAAATGATAAAAGTAGTGAAAGAAATAAGGAACACATCTAGTGAAGAAACAGCTAAAAAATTAGAGTAACAAAGCAAACAGATGGAATCCCTGAATTAGCACCATAAGAAACACACAGAATACATAAAGCAGATTCAAAGAGATATACAGGAAATCAAAAATTCTATTGAAAGCTGTAGAAACCACCTCAATGAAAATAAAGGTAGAATTTCAGACCTCAAAGATAAGATTGCAGCTAGTGAACAAGAAAGGAAACATCTTTTAAAAATAACAAAGAATCAGGAAATAACAATTCAACAGCTCCAAGATGATGCAAAGAAATATAACATAAGATTAATAGGGATAAATGAAAAAGAATGGGACAGCACAAATGATATCAAGAGGCTATTTACAGAAGTAATAGTTGAAAACTTCCCAAACATGAGAATGGAAACTGACATATGGATTAATGAAGCATATAGAACTCCAAAGAGCCATAACCAAAATAAAACTACACCCAGACACAATAATCACATCTCACAAATGCACAATAAGAACAGAATACTAAAAGCTCTTAGACAGAAAAGACAGATCACCTATAAAGGAAAACCTATCAGAATCACAGCAGACTTCTCAACGCAAACAATGAAGTCAATAAGAGCATGAGGTGAAGTATTTCAGATACTAAAGGAAAACCACTTCCAACCCAGACTGACATACCATGCAAAACTGTCCTTCACAATGGATGAAGAAATAGACATTTCCATGACAAAGAACAGCTGAAAAACTTTATGACTACCAAAACAACCATACAAGGAATACTGAAAGATATTCTAGATACACATAGGATAAAACCACCAAGGAAGGCATACAATTAAACAGAATGAAAAGCTAAAGATACAACAGCAAAAAGATAACATGTCTCCAATAAAGAAATATACAACAGTTATAACCATTAATGTAAATGGCCTCAATTCACCAATCAAAAGAAACAGAGTGGCAGAATGGATCAAGAAACAATATCCAACCATATGCTGTCTACAAGAAACCCATCAAACCCAAAAGGAAACTTACAGACTGAAAGGCAAAGGATGGAAAACAATGCTTCATGCAACAGGAAACAAAAATAAAGTGGGAGTAGCAGTCCTGTGAACTTCAAACCAAGAATGATCCAAAGAGATAAAGAAGGTCACTACATACAACTTAGGGAAAAACTTCAAGAGGAAGAGATAACAATCTTACATATATATGCACCAAATTCCAGAGCACCCAGCTATACAAAGCAAATAGTAACAGAAATGAAGAGTTAAATCAGCAATAATACAATTATAACAGGAGACTTTTACGTGCCATTGACACAGAGAGACAGATCAACTAGAAAGAAAATCAGCAAAGAAATAACAGAACTGAATCACACCTGTGAACAAATGGACTTGATACATGTATATAGAGTTTTCCATCCAACAACATCAGAATATAAAGTCTTCTCAGTAGTACATAGGACATTCTCTAAAATAGACCATATACTAGCCCAAAGAACATATTTAAGTAAATGCAAAAGAATTGAAATTATCCCATGCAAGTTATTGGATCATAGTGCCATGAAATTAGAAATTAACGATAAAAGCAACTGCAAAAACCTAACAAATGCATGGAAACTGAGTAATACACTCTTGAGCAATCAGTGGGTCACAGAGGAAATTAGAGAAGAAATTAAACAATATCTACAAGCAAACGAAAATACAAAATACAAGTACTACTTACCAGAATTTGTGGGATGCAATTAAAGCAGTCCTCAGCGGAAAATTTATTGCACTGAATTGCCACATCGGGAAAACAGAACAAACACAAATAAAGAATCTGATGCTACAACTCAAAAATCTAGACAAAGAAGAGCAAGCCAAGCCCAAAGCAAAAAAGAAGGGAGGAAATTATAAAGATTAGAGCAGAAATTAATGCAGTAGAGACTAAGAAAACAATTCAAAGAATCAATGAATCAAAGAGTTGGTTCTTTGGAAGAATAAATAAAATTGATAAGCCCCTAGCCAATCTTATTTAAAAAAAGGAAAGAAAATCTCAAATTCATGCAATAAGGAATGAAAAAGGTGAAATTACCACAGATCTGGTGGAAATACAGAAGATCATTAACACCTCTTTTGAAAACCTCTACTCTCATAGGTTCAATAACACAGAAGAAATAGACAGATTCCTAGACCCATATGAACTACCAAAGCTAGATCAGGAAGATATAAAACTGCTGAATAACATAATTTCTATTAATGAAATTGAAAATGTAATTAAGTCCTTGCAAACCAAGAATATCCCAGGCCCAGATGAATTCACTGCAGAATACTAATTCTGCAGAAGACTTAATTCTGACACTCCTCAAACTCTTCAATGAAATTGAAAGGGAAGCAATTCTTCCTAAGTCATTCATGGAGGCAAATATTACTCTAGTACAAAAACTTGAAAAAGTCCCAACTAAAAAAGAGAACTATAGGTCAATCTCCCTAACAAACATAGATGCAAAAATTCTCAATACACTATTAGCAAGCAGGATGCAGCAAATCATCAAGAAGATTATATATCCCAACCAAGTGGGATTCAACCCAGGAATGTAGGGATGGTTCAACATTCCTAAATCAATAAATGTGATCCACCATTCAATAGAGCCAAAAGTAAGAACCACATGATCATCTCTATTGATGCAGAAAAAGCTTTTGATAAAGTCCAAGACTAATTCATGATAAGAACCTTACAGAGAATGGGAATAGATGGTCTTTACCTCAATATGATAAAGGCCATCTGTGACAAACCAACAGCCAGCATCATATTAAATGGACAAAATCTGAAAGCCTTTATCTTAAAATCAGGAATAAGTGAAGGATGTCCCCTATCACCAATCCTATTAAACATAGTACTGGAAATACTAGACAGAGCAATTTGACAAGAGAGAGAAATAAAAGGAATAAAGATAGGAAAAGAGGAAGTTAAATTATCATTATTTACAGATGGCATGATACTTTACATAGAATACCCCCAAAACTCCATTGAAAAACTCCTAGATATAATAAATAAATTTAGCAATGTACCTGGATACAAAATCAGCACTCAAAAATCAATATCATTTGTATACACTAACAACAAAATATTGAGAGAGAAGTAAGAGAAGACACACCCTTCACACTAGCATCCAAAAAATGAAATACTTAGGAATTATTCTCATGAAAGAAGCAAAAGACCTACAAAGGGAAAATTATAATATCCTGAAAAGGGAACTTCAAAGAAGACCTCAGAAAATGGAAAGGAATCCCTTGTTAATGGATAGGAAGAACAAACATTGTGAAAATGGCCATTCTTCCAAAATTACT
Organism: Dolichotis patagonum; assembly: GCA_004027295.1. NCBI lineage: Eukaryota > Metazoa > Chordata > Mammalia > Rodentia > Caviidae > Dolichotis > Dolichotis patagonum. The sequence continues at coordinate 27,496 of PVJX010019650.1, read as the reverse complement.
ATACAGTTTCAAAGCAATCGCAATCAAAATACCACTAACATACTTCACAGATCTAGAGAAATCACTCCTAAAATTCATCTGGAACCAGAAGAAACCTAGAATAGCAAAGGCAATTCTAAGCAACAAAGGCAAGGTAGGAAGCATCACAATCCCTGACTTGAAATTATACTACAAAGCAACTGTAATAAAATCAACATGGTACTGGAATAAAAACAGACCTGAAGATCAATGGAATAGATTGGAAGATACAACCACAACCACAAACTCACTCAACCACCTTATCTTTAATAAAAGGGCCAAACATGCTTGCTGGAAGAATGACAGTGTCTTTAACAAATGGTTCTGGAAAAGTTGGCTATCCATATGCAGAAGACTAAAACTAGACCAATGCCTATCACCATGTACTAAACTAAAACCTAAATGGATCAAAGATCTAAATATTAAAACAGAAACATTAAATCCATTGGAAGACAAAGCAGGTAAAAACCTCAAAGATATAGGGGTAGGTAGAGAATTCATGAACAGTAATCAAACCACATGGGAAATACTTCCCAGAATCAATAATTGGGACCATATTTTATTAAAGAGTTTCTGCATGTTGAAAGAGATTTCCAGCAGAGTTAAAAGAAAACCCACAAATTGTGAAAGCATCTTAATGGTCTGTCCCTCAGACAAAGGACTTCTCTCTAGAACTCATAAAGAATTAAAAAAAATCAGACTCTTGAAATTCAAAGACCCAATCCAAAAATGGGCATCTGAAATGAGTACACAGTTCTCAGATGAAGAAATACGAATGGCAAATAAATACATGAAAAAATGTTCATCTTCATTAGTCATGAGAGAATTGCAAATTAAAACCACACTGAGATTCCATATCACCCCAGAAAGAACAGACAGGATAGAAAAAAAAAAAAACTACCAACAACAAATGCTGGAGAGGCTATGGGGAAAAGGGAACTCTTCTGCACTGTTGGTGGGACTATAGACTGGTGCAACCACTGTGGAGTTCAGTCTGGAGATTCCTCAAAAAGCTGGGTTTGGAAGTCCCATTTGACCCAGCTATTCCAATTTTAGGCATATTCCCATAAGAACTGAAAGCATCATACCACAGGGATATATGTGCACCAATGTTTATAGCAGCACAATTTGTAATAGCCAGGTCTTGGAAACAACCTAAGTGCCCATCAACTGATGAATGGATAAAAAAGTTGTGGCACTTTTATACAGTGGAGTACTACTCAGCTATAGAGAATGATCACATTGAGATACTTATAAATAAATGGACACATCTTGAGACCATACTCATAAATGAAATAAACCAAACTCACATGTGTAAATATCATATAGTCTCACTAGTATGAGAGTTGATAAGAGTATATAAGATTTTATGATAATCATGATTTCCATTTCATTGCTTTGAAGCCATTCAATGTTTTCATTCATCAGTTGGAATGGTTTTATTGTTTTATTTGACTTTATTATGCATGATGGTATGAACAGCTGCTTTGAGGAAAACAAAACATTATGGCAGCCATTGCTTATTTAATATCATCTTGCTCTGAAGTCCTACCATACTTCTACTCTAATATTACCATCGGTTCTCTCATGTTGTGTCTTGTTGGGATTTTAATATATGTGATAGTATTAACAAAATTTTTTGTTGAAAATGAGATATCTTGTTGGGCATTCATCATTCTCTGTTATTCGGTTCAGAATGTCCTATAATCCTTTTATTCTTTTGAATAGTTTTATACTATTTTGGTATGTTTGATATCATTGTATTTGAGACTATGCTCGACTATAGCAGAGAGAGAGATGTTTTGATGGCTGCTGTTGATGTCTGATTGTCTTGTTGTGGGCTGCAGTGTTGCTTGTGTTGTTCTGTTCTGGTCTGCTTTGTTCTGCCCTCTTTTGTTTTATTTTCTTTAAAATAAAAAATAAAGAATGAATTAAAACACAGCTGATATGACTTCATGTTTTAATAATACCAGTAAGGCACTATTAATATTTTAACTCAATTATGAGCAATATGGTTTAGTGTGATGTAACCCTGCTGTTTACTTAGTCTTTCCCTGGCTACTAGATTTTTCTCTGTAAGTGAAATGTAGGTGTATTAAAAAGGGAAAAAATAGTGTTCCAATGTATAAGAACATAATTCCATTGCATATTTTGTTCTCTGGCTCTTACCTTGTAAATATTTCACTCAAGCTTCTGGGGCTGTGCCTTCTCAAACCCTTACAATCATCTTCTCAAAGTGTTTAACAACCCCTTTGAAATTATCCATAAATTTTATTCAATTATAGTCATTTAAAGATGAGTTCCTAGAGCAATAGCAAGATAGTAAAATATATTTCTAAAAAATAAACAAAAGTCATAATATCATGATTTCTGTGTTTAATAAGAATCTATGTCTATATTTATAAAAAATCATTTGTTTCTGGATATTATTTCCACTAGTTTCAAAAGTTTTTATCTGAACAAACCTCAAGATATAGTTTTATTTATGAAAATATAGTTTAAAAGCCTGTACGATGAAAATGCCAAAAAAAAGTAGTGTCACAAATACATAAAAAATAAATTGCTCAAAAACATATCAAAAAATGCTTGCAAACTGTTAACCAAAGGAAAGAATAAACAAGGATGACAAAGATCAAATGGAGTTGAATGGTGATCCGGCCTGCGGATCAGTCCGTGGGTCTCACCTGGGGAAGGAACGGGGATGGGGGCAGGGCAAGAGGAAAGAGAGATGGAGACAAGTCGAGCAATTCTAATCAAGTCTCCTTTATTGAGGAAGTGACATGGCTTATATAGAAGGCAGAAATGAGGGAGTCAGATCATGTGAAGTAGTCGGGTAACTAAGCAACTATGGGTGGTACTAACCCTTTGGTGGGAGTATCTAGGCAACAGTTGGGTGGGCTCAACTTTCTGGTGGGAGTAACTATGGGCGACAGTGGGAGACCAGATAGGTCACAGTCATGTCCGGCCAGGCAGAGAGAATCATGGGTAATGTAGGCACATGCACCAAATGCCCACAGGAGGGTGGGATGGGGCAGCAGCAGTGAGGCAATCACGCTGCTCCCTACAGAATGGGCTGTCGAAATTTTTTGTTTTTTAAGCTTCTCTTCAACATGACTCTAACTCCTGATACTATAGTGTTTTATGCACTTGAGAAAAATAGTCTTCCTCACCATGTTCACAAAGGCTTGCTTGACTTGCTGATTTCTCAGGATATAAATAAAGGGGTTCAGGATGGGGGCTACTGAGGTGTTCAACACAGCAACTCCCTTGCTCAAAGATATTATTTCTCCTGCAGAAGGCTTAATGTACATAAAAATGCAGCTGCCATATGAGATGGAAATGACAATCATATAGAATGAACAGGTAGAGAAGGCCTTTGTCCTCTGAGAAGTAGAAGAAAATTTGAGAATAGCTCTACTAGTGTATATGTATTATAGGAATATTAATGCTAAAGTAAACATTAGAGCAAACACAGCACAGGAAAATCCCATTATCTCTAGGAATTTGGTGTCCGAACAAGAAAGTTGCAGCAGGAGAAAATAATCACAAGTAAAATGGTCAATAATATTGGATCTACAATAATCAGTTTGTAAGAGTAACATAAGTAGAGTCAAGATGATTAAGAATGAAGACAACCAGGAAGCAAAGACCAGCATCTTGTAGACTATTGGATTCATGATGGTCATGTAATGCAGAGGCTTGCAGATGGCAATATAATAATCATAGGACATGGCAGCCAGAAGGTAAAATTCTGTGACTCCCAGCAGAATGAAAAAGAATAGTTGAGCTATACAATCATTAAAGGAAATGGTTTTATCCCCTGAAACAATGGTGCCCAGAAACTTAGGAATTGTGACAGTTGTAAATGAAACTTCTACTAAGGAGAAATTCCTCAGGAAGAAATACCTGGGGGTCTGGAGGTGGGAATGTAACAAGGGTAAGTGTGCTAATGGTCAGGTTCCCAGTGATGCTGAGCATGTAGGTGATGAATAGGAACACAAAAATGACAGCCTGGAGCTCTGGGTCATCAGACAACCCCAAGAGGATAAACTCTATTATTTTTGAATGGTTTCTCATTCTTTAGTTGTAGATAATTGTGTCTTGCAGAATCTACAGGTGAAAGAACAGACTTGTAGTATGATAAGTTTACAACAGTGGAGCTGGGATTGTGTGCAAATAGTATACTACATTGCATGGAAGTGAAACCTTGCATGGTAATGACAGCAATTCTTTAATTTATTTTTACAGAGTAAAACTATGTAGTGATGGTATGTTAACGAGTAGTTTAGTTTCAAATCTCCAAAGCCATACCATCTCACTCCAGTTAGAAAATGTATTGTTAAAAAGAAAACTACCAAATTCTTGCCAGAATATGGAGAAAGAATACCTCTTACACATTACTGTTTATGGTGCAAATTTGTATAGCCATAATGAAGAAAATTATGGAGGTTCAGAAGAAAAGTAAAAATAGAACTACCATATGATAGTTATTCTATTCCTTTGTGTATGTCCAAAGGAAATGAAATCAGCATGGAAAAGAAATATCTGTTTGCTCACATTCATTATAGCACTACTAACCATATCCAAAATATCACATCAGCTTATGTGTCTATCAAAAGATGAATGGATAAAGAAAATATGGTATATACACAAATTGAAGCATTATTCATGAAAAACTTTTTGTAGTTTGCTACAGAATGTTTGGAGCTGTAGGCATTATGTTCAATGATAAGGCCAGACACAAAAAGACAAGTTTCACTTGCTTTCTCTTCTATGTGGAAGCTTAAAAATTATCCTGAAATTAAAATACTGATTAATAGGTATTATGAACGATTAGTGTGAGTATGGTATATAAAGGTGATCATTGCATGCTGTGGAAATATCACATCAAACTCTGTTAATTTGTACAACAATGTAGATGATGAAAAATTTTTAAAACATCATTGAAATTCTCCACCTTGAAGGGCTAGTCAAGTATTTTTTAAGAACATATTTCTGTCTCAGCATGCTACCTCTTACCTTTAAGATTTCTTCTCAGATAGAATCACCTTCATGTCATTGCTTCTGTCTCTACATATTAACCCTTTGTGTAAAGGTTTTATTACACTGAAAGTTATCAAAAATGGGAAAAATATTATTTTTTAAAAAGTGATCATTTTTGCCTTAGTGACCTCTCAATTTTTACAAACCAACACAGCTTTTCCAGCTCACATTTCTCCCATATAAGAAGTCATATATCCTGAAGTCCTTACTATGAGCATCTTACGTGTCAGAAATAGAAGGGAGAAAGATATAGAAAACAATGTGAATTGCAGGGAATAAGCATGATATTTGTTGCTTTCAAATGTCTTTCAAATTTTCATGATATTAATATCTCAGGTTTGTGTCTCAGTCTTATTCAAAGTATTTTGCCTTTCCTGTGTGTGCTCTACTATTATAAATATTACTATTTGAGTAATTTATTCAATTAAACATACAAAGAATTTCAAGAACACTGTTTAGTAGCTTCATTTATTTTATGGAATAATATATTTTAATATGTTTTATAAATAAAAATATGTAAATGACTCTCTCATAGTTTATGTTCATATGAAAGATAGAGGATATCTAGTTTTGAATTCATTTCACCTCCTGCATCTGAAATCATTTAATCTTCTATGCTGTTATTTTATCTATGTATTTTTTTCCATAGCAAGGTCAATGTCATGTGATAGTTGTTATTCATAAAACAAATTAATTCATGTGAAATATTTGGAAAAATGATTATCATTTAATGAAAGATATATAGACTTGTTGTACAGGGAAAATGTTCCTATCCACTGAGCTAAATCTCTTGGTTTGGATGATGTTTTATGTTAAAAGTAATGTTTTAACTAAATGGTAGTTAATTACATAAAAATAAAATAGAATACGAATACCTGATTGTACAGTATGTGTCACAATTATACAATTGTATTTAGGTTTTCTTCTTTTACTTTGTCTAAATGGCACTGACCCATCCCACTATTTTATATCTGTCTCCTCCACCTTATTGCCACACACACATGCATTGTGCATGCACATGCCTGACCTACCACCATCATTAACCAGTATTTGATCACTGCATTTGAAGTCTGTTTAGTATTCATAGCACATCAAAATTTCTACATTGATCACTTCATTTCTCTGCTCCTCACTAGTAATAAATAACCTTAACCTTTACAATAATATAAACATGAGTAATAACAAAATGTATGACTATCACTTGTTTTGTGAGTAGCACACTGTAATAACATCTCTAAGCCCTCTTCCCTTATTCACATTACACTAGGTAAACAAGTAACATTACAAACACATAGGAATCTCATACTCTTCCAAGCTCACCACATTTAGGCTTAAAACACATATGAGAGAATTTTATCTTTATTCCCCAAAGAAGCACTGAAGCTCTGAGATCGTGTAGCTTCCTTTCCTTCCTATGGCTAGCAAATGTCAGTCCTCTTAAATTAAAGTTTTCCATTAAAGACAGAACTTCATAAACTGCAAAACACAGAGAGAGATAGTACATTTCTCCTTTTCATATCAGAAAATAAATTGATGGAATGAAAAAAAGATAGTAGTCATATCATACATGTTCATGTATCATGCATGAAAATAGTACCTCAATACAAACTGTGCTGAAACAAAGCTGAAATTTAAGTGTTTTCCACTGTTTTGTATATTCCTGACTTATTTCTGCTTTCCATATAGTTGCACAAATAATCAGAATGTATGGGTTAGTAAAAGTCATGTAAATATCATCATTGAACATTCTCTTTCATCAACTGATCTAGTTTGCTGTTTTTACTTACAAAGATATGGTCTTAATTTTTCCATTTCATGCAGAGTATATATACTTCTTCCACTGTATAGATGAGGAAAGAGACAATCATAAAATGAAAATAATGCCATGAATTATTTTAAAATTGTCATCATTTCTCATTATATTTTGTGTAGTATGAGCATCTTAATATTTTATCAATTATCAGTACCAGAAGCTCAAGAGATTAATTCAGTGGGCCAAAGTTGCCAGAAGAATGCAAAACAAAAATGCCACAAAGGAATAAAATACATAACACATATTGGTATGGAATTGGAAAGAGAAACATAGGGGACAGTGTCCAATGAGAGAAAAAATTAATAACAAATGACAACACATTCTTTACTTGGGAATTATTTTGAGACAGTGATGCCAGCCAAATGCAGAAAAATAACTATTAATATATATCTACCCCAAATATTCCATCACAGTTTTTAAACTGAAGATCTATTAAATTGTACCAAGTACATTCATGATGTTTTATTTTTTATCTACTTCCATTAAGTATTTTACTACTCTAATGCTGTTCACATTTTAAAATACTAAAAGAGTAGTAAAATTCTTAATAGCTTAAAAATAACAGTTGAGTTTCTTGATTGTAAAGATTGATGATATAATTTACATACTAAACATAGTATAAGGAGGTTGTTTTTTTCCCAGACAAAAGCTAAAGTGACTTAAAGTGCCTAATAAAATATTGCTGATTATTGATAAAAATTCACAAAATCAAAAATACATCAAAAATTTTTTTCTTTTCCAAGTTAGTATACCATATTAACTACTGTTATTTAATAAATCTAGTGTATTCTAGTTTTCTAACAATACCTTTACCCATATATACAAAGCATGTACCTATTTGTTTTAGAATATATATGTGAAAATTAAAGAAGATATAGCAAAGAATACACCAAATTGAAATGTGCCACCTAGTGAGTGAAAATAGTTTTTCAATAGAAAAACTATTTTTACTTAGGATATTTGTGTCAGGTATCCAGGTTATGTGACAGTATAAGAGGCTAATATAACAGTTTTATTTATATAATAAGTAGACATAAAAAAAGAGAACATATAAAATGTGTTAAAACATGTGCTTTCAGTATATCTTAATAATATGCAATATGAATAGGAAAATATTTCTATAATAGAGGGCCTGTGGATATAGATAAGCAGCACAGTGCCTGCCTGGCAAGCATGAATTCATCAGTTTGATTCCCACTACAAAACAAAATAAAGAACTTCTAAGTAAAGAGACCTGTTTTCATCAGATGAGCATGAAGAAATAGAAAGTGAGCAATATATACAGCTTGCAAGAAATTGTGCTATGAATATTTATTATGTCTCATAAAATAAAAAGGCAACTAGTTATAACAGACACTACATAATATGTCAACTTCTTAAATGGGTTTACCTCTATAAACCATCAAAGTAAAATATTTTTATTATTAATATTAATCAAGAGTTAGTGATGTTGTACTGATTTTCTATTCATAATTAAAAATGAATGATTATGTGATAACTACATATGCTTCAAAAAAACAGAGAGTTTCAAAGATGGTGGACCTAGAGGTAGCAGGATATGGAGCCTCTCTGAGAGATACAGCTCAAATGCCAGAATAGAACACCCTGGAGAGATCCAAACAGAGGAAGATGAACTCTCTCAACCCAGAAAGAAACTGAAGGGAAAGAGACTGCTCAAATATGAGGTCCCAGGGACTACCATTAGAGAAGCTCAGATTGGCAAGCACTGCACTCTGGCTGAGCCACTTGAATTCGTGCCCAAGATCCACTTGAGGGACCAAACCCATGCCAAAGCAACAGGCTTGAGTGGCCGGAGTGTGGAGCTGAACAGCCCTGCTCACAGCTCACCTGGAACTGGCCCTGCACGTGACCCACCCAGAGGTACTGTGAATACATGCTGCAGCCGCACTGAGGTCAGAGGTTGGGGACCCCAGCAGTTCTCGGACCGGCATCAACATGTGGTGAGTGATGGGAATGGGGTCCTCCCATGGGAAAGAGGCAACCAACTAGAAGACATATTGGAGTTCGGCAGGAAATCCCTGGCTCTGTAAGGAAGCGGCTTCAGTTGGTTGGTCCCCTCACAGAACAGATTGGTGGAATCTGCTTGGACTGGGCTGGGACCCAGTGGGTCATCACAAATCAATTGGTTCCCTGAGGGTGGTGCACACTGAGGCAGTGAAGACCCATGAAGGTTGACTGGCCCAGAGGGGAGGAGCCAGTGTACACTATCCTTGCTTGCACTTCACTCTCTGATAGCAGATGGCAGAAGGCAGAAGCCCCTAGCCTACATGCTCCAGAAGGAACCTAACCAACAAGAAAAGGGGCTGGGAATTACACTATACACTTTTATGGAAGGAACCAAAAACATGATGAATGGGAGAAATAAGAAAAAGCCCCCAGCCCCAACCCTGAGAATATTGATACAGGAGAGGTAAATATAAAAGAGACTGAGGGCAGCAAACATGCAACATCAAACACAGCTTCAGTGGGCATAAAGAGATACCTTCGGCACCTCTTAAATGAGATCAAAACTGAAATATTAACTCAAGTTAAAGAGATAAGTAGATTAATAAAAGAAAGCCTGGATATCTCTCAAGAAGACACAGACAAAAGAATGGAGAAACACAAAAGGACAGAAACATTTCATGAAGAATATAAAAAATACATAGAATTCATGAAGCAGATTCAAATAGATTACCAGCAAACTAAATACTCCATAGAAAGTTGGCAAACTCTCATGACTAATGATGATGAACATTTCTTCATGTATTTATTTGCCATTCATGTTTCTTCATCTGAGAACTGTGTATTCATTTCAGATGCCCATTTTTGGATTGGGTTTTTGAATTTGGAAGGTCTGATTTTTTTAAGTTTTTTATAAGTTCTAGACAGAAGTCGTTTGTCTGAGGAACTGTCCATAAAGATTTTTTCACAATTTGTGGGTTTTCTGTCCACTCTGCTGGAAACCTCTTTTGACATGCAGAAACTCTTCAATTAGATGTGATCCCAGTTATTGATTCTAGGAAGTATTTCCCATGTAGTTTGGTTCTTGTTCATGAATTCTCTTCCTACCCCTATATCTTTGAGATTTTTACCTATTTTATCTTCCAGCAGTCTTAGTGTTTCTGTTTTAATATTTAGATCTTTGATCCATTTAGATTTTAGTTTAGTGTATGGTGATAGACATGGGTCTAGTTTTAGTCTTCTGCATATGGACAGCCAATTTTTCCAGCACCATAGTTAAAGAGACTGTTGTTCTTCCAAATGCAAATTAAAACCACACTGAGATTCCATCTCACTCCAGAAAGAATGGCCAGGATAGAAAACACTACAAACAACAAGTATTGGAGAGACTGTGGGGCAAAAGGAACACTTCTGCACTGTTGGTGGGAGTGTAGACTGGTGCAACCACTGTGGAGGTCAATCTGGAGATTCCTCAAAAAGCTGGATTTGAAAGCCCCATTTGACCCAGCTATTCCACTTCTGGGCATGCTCTCAGAAGAACTGAAAACATCATACCACAGTGATATATGTGCACCCATGTCTATAGCAGCACAATTTGTAATAGCCAGATCCTGGAAACAACCTAAGTGCCCATCAACTGAGGAATGGATAAAAAAGTTGTGGCATTTGTATACAATGGAGTACTACTCAGCTCTAAAGAATGATCACATTGAGATATTTATACATAAATGGACATGACTTGAGACCATTTTCTTAAGCAAAATAAACCAAACTCACAAGTGTAAATACCATATAGTCTCCCTAGTAGGAGAGTTGATAAGAGTATATAAGATGTTATGGTAAGCATGAGTCCCCATCTCATAGCTTTGAAGCCTTCAATGTTTTCAATCATCAGTTGGAATGGTTTTATTCTGTTTTGTTTGACTATATCATGAGTGATGATATGAACAGCTATTTTGAAGAAAACAAAACACTATGACAGCTATTGCTGATTTAATATCATCCTTCTTAGAAGTCCTACCATGATTCTATTCTTCTACTACCATTGGTTCTATCTATCACATTGTGTCTTATTGGGACTTGAATATGTGTGATAGTTTAAACAAAATTTTTCTATCAAAAATGAGATATTATAGTACCCATTGATCATATTCTGTTATTTGGTTCAGAAAGCCCTGTAATTCTTTCACTCTTTGCATGGCTTTATACTATTGTGTTATGTTTGATATTATTGTATTTGAAACTATGCTCAACTATAGCAGAGTAAGAGATATTGTGATAGCTACTGTTGATGTCCAGTTGTCTTAATGTAAAGTACTGTGTTGCCTATGTTGTCCTGTTCTGATCTGCTCTGTACTGCCCTCTTTTGTTTTATTCTCTTTAAAATAAAATTTAAAATTTTTTAAAAAAAGAAAGTTGGCAAAACTGCTTGAAAGAAACCAAAGATAGACTATCAAAAATTGAACACAGGCTTGCAATGTGTGATCATGAAAGGAAAGATCTCTTAAAACTAACAAGGGAGCAGGCAGTAACAATACAAAGGCTAGAGGATGACAAGAGGATCTATAACTTAAGAATAAAGCATGTGAATGAAGAAGCAGGAGTCAAAACAGAAGAACTGCAAAGGCTATTCACAGATATTATTAAGGAAAACTTCCCAAACATAGAAAAAGGAAATGATATGCAGATGTATGAAGCATACAGAACTCCAGCCACCTACAACCAAAACAGAGCTATACCCAGACACATAATAATCAAAATCCCAGAAATTCAATATAAGAACAGAATATTAAAAGCCATCACAGAAAAGTAACAGATCACCTATAAAGGAAAACCCATCAAAATCATGGCTGATCTCTCAGCACAGACCATCAAGTCAAGAAGAGCTTGGAGTGAAATAATTCATGCCCTGAAGGAGAACAACCTCCAGCCCAGATTTATGTATCCCACAAAACTCTCTCTAGAAATTAACAGAGAAACAAGATGCTTCCATGACAAAGAGGAACTGGGAGAATTTGTAACCACCAATCGAACCCTACAAAAAATACTAAAGGACATTTTAGAAAGAGAGAAAAAGAATATGAACATTTCAGGAACAGTGGCAGAGAGGCCTCAGTGAACGGGGCAGACAGTGGAGTGAAAGAGAAGAATAGACTACCAACGGCAGAAAAATAGAATAGCAGAAATGAGGCAGAGAAGATTGGCTATAATCTCTAGTATAGAGGGCCTCAAAATACTAACAGAGAGAAACACAGGCAGAGTAGATCAGGAAATAGGATCCATTGAGATGCTCTTTATAGGGAGGCAGTGGGACCAAAAAGAAGCAGTGCACCCTATGGGAGTGAAAGGGGAGGAATTGTCTAAAAAAGGGAGGCAGAGGATATTGTTAAGGGGGTAACAAGATTGAAAATCTACATTATTCTCATCACTCTGTTTGGATGGATTACATGCTGTTCCAGTGTGTCTACTTATGCTAGACTTGAGGACAAGGTCAGCTATTCCAAAAATAAGAGGACATAATATGGTAATCATCCTTAATTTCCTGTCAACTTAACCAGAAGCCCTGTATAACTTATACTGTCTTATTATGACTGATCTTATTTGAATCTGGTTTGTTAGAGTGGTATCTATCATGTATCAACTGATTTTATTCAAATCTGTTATGATTGATAGCATCAAGTCTAAGAGTACAGGCAACTACACTGAAGAAGACAAGATTCACCAAGATACCCACTCTAGTTTGATTATTGCCTGCTTTTGAAGTCTTATAATATCTCCAATGCTTTGTTTTTATTAATGTTATATACTGCTGAGACATCATGGTAACCATTATAGATCACCTCGTATTGTGATTTTATATGACTTTTTGCTTCATGCTTTTCTAGGAATTGTTTTGTTTTGTCTTGCTTTGTTTTGTTTTTCCCTCTAATACAGAAAGGATAGATATACATGTAGAAACTCATGCATGTGTAGAGCTTATAAACAGTTTACAAGAACCAAATATAATGAATGTTGAAATGAACAACTATTTCAAAGAAAAAGAGACACTACAGTACCCAGTGCTGACTCCATAATGTCATGATGTGAAATCCAGCAATGCTATCATTCTTTGTTCAAAGTGATTTTAGCTTGTTTTGTTTTAAGTTAAACACACATGAAGGTATGGACAGCTGTTTTGAAGAGAATTAGAGACACTATGACAGCCATTCTTGGCCTCCCTATTGTCTGGTCTTGGAGACCTGAAACGCCCTCCTCGTACTGCTTAGCTCAGTTCCATACTATGTTGTTTCATGTGAATTCCCTGTATGTGACAATATGGACAACTATTAGGAAGAAAATAAGAGTCAATATGATAGAAAGTGAATATCTCTGATTGTCTAGCTTTGAAATTTATGTCTCTTACTTTGCTTGCTTATGACCCGCTTTGTTCTGTTTTGTTGTGTTTAATTTTACCCTTTTGATATAATTGCATATATGTTTGAGAGTGCAAGATGGATGACCATATTGCTGTTTTTGTCAGATCATGGAGCAGAACTGTTAACAGCATCACTGTTTGAATGTATACATTGCATGTTTTAATTATGTAATTTGAACAACTATTTCCAAGATGTCAGTATGTAATTTGTCAAGTAGTGATTTATTAGTGGTTTTTTTTTTGGTTCTTTTCCCTTTTCCCTTGGAATTCTGTATTGCTGCTACCCTTTATTCTGTTTTGTTTGTTTTTTTCTCTTTAAATAAAATTTAAAAAAAACAACATCATCCCTTTGAGATTATAAGAACGGTGAAATCAGTGAGCTCAGCACAGCAGGTAATTGTGAGATGGCTAGCAGAGGAAAGTAGAAAGTTTAATTCCTTTATTCCATTATTGTTCTTTCTGGTTACATTCATTCTTGTTAATACTGAATTCCAATTATTTTAATAAGACATTGCTTCATAACCAAGTTTCTGAAGGCCTTTATTCTTGCTGATTCCTTAAAGTGTAAATAGAGGATTCAAAATGGGAGCAATTGAAGTATTGAGAACAGCTATTCCTTGGGTCAATGATGCTCTTTCATTAGCTGAAAGTTTGACATAAATAAATGAGCAACATCTATATGAGATGGAGATGACAGTCATGTGAGAGGAATGGGGAGAGAAAGCCTTTTTCCTCAACTGGCAGAAGGAATCCTCAAAATGGTGCAAATGATACATATATAGGAAATAATCATAAATGCCAGTGTGAGAAGCAGAGTAACAAAGACAAAGTAAAAGCCAAAAAACTCCAAAAGCCATGTATCTGAACACAATGGTTGCAAGATGGGGAAATAGTCACAAGAGAATGATGGATAATATTGGAAGCACAGAAATCCAACTGGAGGATAAGGATGAGGGTTGAGAAAATTGTTAGAAATCCTACCAGGCAAGAACTAAAGACCAGAAAATACACATTTTCTTATTCATGAAGGAAGTGTAGTATGGAGGCTTGTGTATGATCACATAGCGATCATAGGACATAACCATTAAAATAAAAAATTCACACATCCCCAAGGTGGTGAAGAAAAATAATTGAGCTAAACAATTGTTACAGGAAGTGGTTTGAACTTTAGTAATTATTGAACACAAAAATCTTGGGATGGAAACACTGGTAAATGTAATTTCCAACAAGAGAAATTTTGGCAGAAGTACATGAGAGTCTTTAACTGTGAATCCAACAAGCTGAAAATGATGGTTACGTTTCCAGTGATACATGACATGTACATTATTAAAAAAGATAAAAATTACAGTCTGAAGTTTTGGGTCATTTCATACAGTGACAGCACAAACTCCATAATCCTTGTGTGGTTTTTCAAGTTAATTTTTTTTCTTTCCATAGTATCTATTGCTGAAAAATGAAGCAAAACAAGTAATATTTAATGTGAAAGATTTGAAATTAAGTAGAAGAGAAAATATCTTCAGTGAAAAGAAGGTATGGGCCCTTACATCTATAAGAATTTTTGCAATTTCTACTCCTTTACATGGAAGAAGAAAATCTTACATTCACTAAATATTTTTAAAGTTGCAATATATCTCTTTATATAATAAAACTTTATTTATGTACAATGTATCTTTGAATCAAAACTTTGTAAAACAATATTGGGACTTTTTTCTTCAAATTTCAAATTTATATATTTTAGAAATGAAGTATAGTTTTTCTTTTACTTCAATGCCATTTAAAAACACACAATTTATTGGTGGAAATTGATTATAAAACTTTATAGCTTAATACTAGTGATGATAATTTTTATTCTTATATATTCTTCTAAGCATGATGATGGAAATAAATGTGGTTGAAACAATGAAAACCAATAAATAAAATATTCTTGGTTGTACATAATATTAAATTAATTTTATTGATAAGAAAACAAGGCCAGAGAAATTAATTAAAACTCACAATATAATAATATAATTCTGCCACATACTACTATACTTTTATGTTCATTGTTTAACAACTATTTATATTATACTCAGTGTGTCATTTTGGCCTTAAATCCTTCTTATATAAAGAAGAAAGTCACAAGTGAATTTTTTGTAGCCAAATATAAAATCACTTCCTCGTGAAATTAGCTTGTATAAAAAACAAGGTTTTTTTTTATAGAATTTACTTTACAGAAGCCAGAGTCTAAGCTGTAACTTTTACGGCTTCTATCTGTCCTATTCTCTCCTTATCATGAGCGAGTGGCATTCTGTCTGTAATGAAAGACTTGTTTTCTATAACAACAGCAGATAGTTCAGTACATGATGAGTAAGAAATTAAATGTTGTGCTTTTCTTCAACAGATACCCTTATTGTCATGAACATATCTTCAAATGGCATGCAAAAATGGAGAGTCTGCTAGTGTGGTTGGAAAATAAATGAACCATATTAAACTTCATTAGTAATAAAAATGCTATCATGGTAATTTATGAAACCTTGCAATTTTTAGTTTTATGTAGCTTAAATCTTTTTAAATTTTCCATAATACTTTTGATTTAATGCTTGGTTATTTTGAACTTTCCTGTCTGTTCTGCATATATTTGAAGATTATATAAATAGATTCCTATTACTGAAGTACAGTCCAACTCTATTAAGGCCTGAAAATCCAGCATGCATAATCCTTAATCCTTAAATTTGTTCATTTTGTGGACTAGAATTTGATCTGTCTTCTTAAGTGTTTCATTTATTCCTTAGATATATCCGCTGAGTGAGTTATTGAGACATAAACATAGAGAGAAGGAAAACAACTGGAATGTTTACTCTGTCAGAAAATCTTGGTTTTGGAGACCTCACTTTGGAGGATTAGAGACAGCAGTGCTCATGACATGCTCCAAGTACTCTCTCCAGGTTCTGCACTACCCGGAAATGGGGCAAACAAAAAACGTAGGCATGGGAAGGAGATGTGAAGGAGAAGCCAGTGAAATAATTTCCAGTACCAGGAGTGTTTAGAGGAAAAAAAAAAAAAAAACATAGTTGCTTCTCATCCCCAGCAATGCTTACAGATCAGCTCAGGCATATACTCCATCTTGCAAAAGTATCAAACCTCCTAAAGGAAGAAGCAGAAGGAAGAAGCTAAATAAAGCAGTTGAGATCCACACCAGTCATACTACTCAGTGCCCACTGTCCACCTGTTTTAACTTTCTACTGTGACTGAGTAAGAGCAGCACATTCTCTGAGAATGTTCTCTTACACTATGGGTTGCTATGGAGAGAAAGGGATGGGAATCAAAAAGCACCAATAGAGCAAAATAAATGAGCATGTGCTTGATCAAACCTTCTCTGCCTTCCCTCTTAGAACACAATAGAAAATTTCTCATCAGAGGACCAAAAAAAAATCATTTAGCTACTCTTACTCAGAATAATATAACTGAAAACTGATAAAAGTTCTGCCTGTAGACAGAATCAGAAACAGACTTTGTGGGCACTGGGAAGCTTTGCACACATATATGTGTGTGTGCATGCAGCATGTGTGTGAGTTTTTCTTTCCTTTATCTAGATTATTTTGTTTTATTTTTCTGCTTCCATCATAAACATAGACACATATATACCTGCATACAGATATATCTATGTGCGTGTGTGCGTGTAATGTTTGTATGTGTGTAACAGAGAATAATAATTAATCAGGGCTTTTGGTTAAATAGACACCCATGTTCATATTACATGTGACCTCCACCAAAAATTGTCTACAAAGGTTTCAAAGATCAATTTCTACCATCTTATCAATTGGTTTTACTGTCTTAAAAGCTATTCCAATCAGCAATCAACTGCTCTCCATCTTCTCCTTGCCTCTACCTCTTCAGTTAACCTATCAATCAGCCTACAGTCCCCATTAGAGATATAATAATAACATCATGAAATTCAAATATCATTTACAATTTTTGTTTATTTTTGTATTATTTTTTCCTTATGAACTATTTTCTTCTCTTATCTCTTCCTTTCTTCTTCAATCATCTTTTACATATTAGCATAATTTTCATCTGAACTACTCTATTTCTTTGTGGTTTAATGAAGAATAAACTGTTAACTGTTAAAATAAGTTATAAAGTTTATGATCGATACATTTTTGTTTCTTTAATTATTCTTGTAGGTGGCATGTAATTTCTCTTTGCAATGCATCATCCAGGACTGCCCGTCTTACGATGAGTAACAGAATTTTTAAAAAAAAATCTAGGGAATAACTCAATATACAAAATATGAGACATATAAGGATCTGAATAACATATGCCAAAAACAACATGTCCATTCTATATAAAAATAATGTGGTTAGACATCATATGGAGGAGGAGAAAATACTTGCAAATCATAAATATAATAAGGCCTTAATATGTAGAGCATGTAAAATACTGAAGCAACTCAAAAGCAAGAAAATTAATAAACTGAAATTTGGTAAAGAGTTTGAACAAGTATTTCTCAAATAACATGTGAAAATTGATATTTCATGAAAACATATCCATCAGGGAAATGCTAATTAAAGCCACAATGACATATGACCTCATATCTGTTAAAATGCCTTTTATAAAAAAGGTAATTTATAATAAATATTTGAAACCATGTAGAGAAACAAGAGATCTTGTATGTAGTTGCTGTGAATATAAATTAGTGCAGCCATTCTTTGTTAACTAGTATATAAGTTCCTCTTAAAACTAAAAATAATATTATTGCATATCCAGCAGTTCCATTTCAAAGGAATTTCAAAGGTGGATATTCAAAGGAATTGATACCAGTATGTCAAAGAGACATCTACACATTCATGTTGATTTCAGAATTATTTAGAATAAGATAAAGATGAAAGTAAGTTCAGTGCACATCAACAGGTGGAAAATGTAGGAGATGCAGTAGGTACTACAATGGAATACTACCTGGATTAAAAGAAAAGAATTATACCATTTGTGACAACATATATTTAAATAGAGAATGTTATACTAAATAAAATACACTGGGTATAATGAGACAAAAATGTACTATCTCATATATAAGTGAAATCTAAAAAAATCAAGTTCATAGAAATAGGGCATGCAAAGTGATTGCCAGAAAAATGAAGGTAAGGAGGAGGGATGGGAGAAAGGAAAGATGCTGAAAAAAGTGTCTGAAGTTCCATATGGACAGCAGAATAAAGTTCTATTGGTCAGTGTCACTGCACATTAATATTAGTTAAAAATAGTGTATTGTACACTACAAGCTGCTAAAATAATAGATTTTAATTCTCTCGCTAAACATAAAGGAAAAGTTGTACAAATAGATATTAGTTTGATTAATCTTTCCATTATTTGTATATATTTCAAAACATCACATTATACCTCATAAGTATTGAGCATAACAGACATTAATTACTTGTCAATTTAAGTAAATACATGCATACTCACAAATAAAATCATAATCTGTATCATAAGTAGAAAAATTACTGGTGTACAGGAATAGAACTCCAAAACAGTACTAAAGAAGATCGATAAAAGCTTCGTATTAATAAAGTACGTTCTGCTTATACCATACCAGTACATTTCTGGAAATGTCAAAATAAGATACTACTGTTGACTTACTAAATTTACAAGAATATATTTTAAATCAAATATTGATACACAAGATATGCAATTTCATTCAATAGTGTTAAAATATTCATGTCAAATGACAAAGCATTTCAACTTCTAGGCTAATTGTAACAATTGATTAGAAAGGTAGAAAGTTATTTATATATTTATTATTTATTGGACAAAATATATTTCACAGTAAAGAAGCTGGATAAATAAATTATTACATAACTAAATACTGGGTATGCTATAGCCTAAAGAAATTTAAGAACTTGAGGAATGGAAGTACTGGGAAAAAAAACCACAAGAAACACTTTAAAATATCAACACATGCAAGCTTTTTAAATATGTCTTAAAAAGCCCTAGAGAGAAGCAAAAATACACAAATGTGATCATATAAAATTAAAACAATTGTGCATGGTAAGAAAAAATATTCAGAACCTTTAAGAAACTCAGAAACCTCAACAATGATGGACAAAAGTCTTCAGTTAAACAGTGACAAGCTATCTGAATGGTTATTTTCAAAAGAAGTCATACAAATGACCTAGTAACATGTGAACAATGTTCAGTAGGGTTGGTATTGAGGAAACGTAAATCAAAAGCCCAGTGGGGCATCATACGACTCCAGTTAAGAACAGCTATTATGAAAGACATCTGCTGGGTAAAGGGAACTCTTGCACACTGTTGGTGGGAATGTAATTTGGTGCAGGTATTATGCAGAACATTATGGAGGTTCTTAAAAACATTTAAAACAGATTCAACGTATGTTTCATGTATTCTGCTTCTGGATATATATCCTAGGAAATGAAATGAGAATACTAAAGTTGTACCAGCAGTGTCACATTTATTGTGCTGCTGTGCAAAATATGTTAGCTACAGAATCAATTTTGGTGCTCACGGTGAATGAATAAATCAAAGTTGCCATACACTTGCATATACACTGATCTATTATCCAGGCATAATGACAAGTGACATCTTACAATTTGCAGCAAAATGGAGAAAACTGGAGTATATTATGTTAAGTGAAATAATCCAGACACAGAAAAGACAGATACTGTGATACAATTCTTAAATGTGGAAGCTAAAGAAAGTTGACACGATGTAGACTAGTAACTACTATAAGTCTTGGAGGAGAAGAGGAGTGTTGATGCTGGAACTGGGATTGGTATAGAAAACAACTTTTTTTTTTTAAATATGGAACACTTCACGAACTTGCATGTCATCCTTGCGCAGGGGCCATGCTAATCTTCTCTGTATCATTCCAATTTTAGTATATGTGCTGCCGAAGTGAGCACAACTATTAATTTTTAATAAGAATCTGATTGACACAGATTAATTTTCCCGTGTCACCATTGATGTTTTACTGAGAAAGTAATGTTTTCCACCAGCATTATCAATACTTCAAACAAGATCAATACCTGTTCTTTTTGGAAATTGGTTTGTCAACTTTGAACTCTGAAAACTCAGTAGCATTTCCTTCCATACTTTTAACAGTGGAGTTTATCATGAGGCTACATTTTGGCACCTGTTCATAATCTTCTAAATTTTAAACCACTGTACCCAGTATGGACTTGCCTCTAGTGATCTGTGTGGAAATTACTCTTTAAACTTCTAATGTAGAGAAGAATTGCTTTGAAGTCAAAATAATAAAAGGTGACACAATTCTTTAGAAATCAGCATCTTGTTCAATCTCCTGGGTTTGGAATCTGCAATTATCCAGTAACATTAATTTATGGCTCACCAATAGATTCCTTTATAGTTTAGTAAGGAACAGCAATGTTTTTTCTGAGTTTTCAGAGCAATAAATGGTTAAATTTAAAAGTGAACAGTATAAGACATCAGATGCTTGTTATGAACGACAGAGTATGCATGTGATATGTGCAGAGGGCTATGAATATGTGAAATACTATGTATATGTCTAGGAGATAGCAAGGAGACAGACAGATTTAGGGGAAATGAAGTTCTGTTATGACTACAGAAAATGCTTATGGAGCCTTACAACGTTCCACTATTCTGAACTGTCTGTCACCCAAGGTATAGGAACATCCCACATAAAATGGTAAGTAATTGCTTCTCCCACATAGGGGAGAAAATACATTCATTTTCAAGATGGTACAGGAAATGGATACATTTGTTCAGGTTTTAATTTCAGTGATGTTTAGTCTCTGAGTTTAAAATCACTAAATATATCCTTACAGGTGTAAGTTTTATTGCAGGATTGGATTTTCACTACTTTAAAGCTAGGACTTTACAAATAATGGGATTGGAATGGGCATCTTAATAAAGCAGTATAACTAGCATTCAGTGCAGAAGACATAATTTAATGAATAGGAAAAACTATACTACAGTGTCACTTTTTACTAAGATTTAGCAAGTGTGTGAGTATGTGTAGGCTCTGTCACACACAATTATGTGAATATTTACTAAGGACTAGGGAGTAATGTCAGTTTGATTATTACTAGAACATGGAGACAATTCTTGGTTATCAAATGTGGTTGATTCACTATCTGTTCACTTCAAATCTTTTTATTCTTAGCCTTTCTTAGAAATTGATGCTAAGAATATTGGGAGATTTTTTCACTAGAACATAGTATATTAAATAAGCATTACAAGTATAACAAGAGGAAAATATATGTCTTCAGACCTCTGTATTTGACCTCTGAGTTCCAACTGTGCATTATATTTAGTTCAACAGGCTATAATGACTTTTCATCAATATTTTAATTAACTGACTTTTGTTGAGGAGAAGGATACATGGAATGCAACATACAATGACTGTGAGTATAGTTGTGATTGCTAAAACATGCAATAAATTCACATCAAGAAAAGCTAATTCAGGGTGCAGATGAATGTCTCCAAATAGTTTAAAATATGTCTATTTTTATCAAAGTTTATTAGTATTAATGCAGTGACTATGCAGAACAAGGTTGCACATGTTATTAACCACAGCATTCAAGATGCTCAGGCAGGATAGTCACCCTGATTCTGAGGCCAGCTCAGGCTACATAGTGAACTAAAGGACAGTCTAAGATACAGAGTAAGACACTGTCCAAAATAAGAAAGAGAGAATAAAAAAGAGAGAAAAACTAGAGAAAGAAAGAATTAAGGAAGTAACTAGCTTCTGTTATTGTATGACTAAAGAGTGTCTGGATATGAACCAGGTAATCACTGGTAATACTTAAAATATTTAGTGCTCATGACCAATAAACATTTCCAAAATAAAATAATTGGCTTATCTGTTATTGGATCATGTTTTGGCACAACAAACCATAGAAGATTTGTTAGTATCTTTTATGTTTATTAAAAGGAGTGTTTTTGCATTGCCAATCATATTTAAAAAATTGACATACTTCTTGTTGTAGCTTGGCATAAATGGTCCCTTGTTGAGCCCTGTATTTAACTAGTGCCCTGTATTTGACCCAGGAAAATGGAAAATTACTCAGGGTATAAGTCCCATAAGAAAAGCAGAATGAGCTGTATCCACAGGAGGAAAGTTAACCTGCTCAACAAAGAAGCAGAATACAGGTGTCAACCAAAAATTAATGTAAGATTCTAGCTAAATTGTTTCCAACAGGATATCTGTTGAATTCTCTCTTAAAAACTCTGCAAGTGGACTAGGCCATGCCTAGCCACCTCCACACTGGAGCTGAGGGCGCATGAGGTAATTTCAGCATGCTTGTGCTCTCACTCTGGGACAGCTTTGAACCATTACCCCCAATGATTAAGATCCTGCCCAGCTTTCTGAGCAACCATAGGAGAAGCATGGGAGGGCCTGTGGGCCTGACTAGGCCACACTTAGCCACCTGTTTTGAGGGCATAGTATGTGAGTTCCAGCACACTTGTGCTTACTCAGAGAGAACTTAGGACCATGGCCCCCAGCAGTCAGGGCCACACCCAGCTTTTTGAACAACCATAGGAGGCACAGGAAAACCTGTGGGCCTGACTAGGCCATGCCTAAACACTTCTGTTGACCCCTGGAGCTGAGGGTGCAAGAGGTGACTTCCAGCACACTTGGGCTTGCTTGGGGAGAGCTTTGGACTATTGATCCCATTTTTTAGGACCCTGCCAAGCTTCCTGAAACATTGGAGGCATGGGAGGTCCTGTGGACCTGACTGGGCCACACCTAGCCATCTCCAATGAGCCCCAGGAGGTGAGGGCACTCTAGGTGAGTTCCAGCATGCTTGTGCTCAGGGACAGCTTTGGATCATTGCTCTCAGTGGTTAGGACCATCTCCAGCATCCTAGACTACTGGAGGACACACAAGAGGTCCCTGTGGGTCTGACTGGGCCACGCCCAGTGACTCCAATCAGTCCTGGGGAGCTGTGGGCACACAAGGTGATTTCTAGCACACCCATGGGAAGATTTGGAACATTGCTTGAAACTCAGAAATATGGGAAAATGACAAAAGGAAAGACCAAAAGGCAGGCTCAAATCATCAGCCCATCCCAAGCAAGGCTAGGAACCATGTACATAGAAGAAAATATAAGCCATACACCTGAAATGCTTGAAATGATATCAACTGAAATAAAGAAACAACTCCATAAAACTATAAAAGTACTCAAATCAGAAATAATCTCCCAGATAAAAGAAGAAATGATAAATGTAATGAAAGAATTACTAAACACATCTAAAGAAGACAGAGTAAAAAATTACGGGAACAATGTAAAAAGATGGAAACACTGAATGAACAATATAAGAAACAAACAGAATGCATGAAGCAGATTCAAAGAGATATACAGGAAATCAAAATTTCCATTGAAAGTTGGCAAAACTGCCTCAAGAAAGTGCAGATAGAATTTCAGAACTCAAAGACAAGATTGCAGGTAGTGAACAGGAAAGAAAAGATCTTTTAAAAATTACAAAGAATCAAGAAAGAACAATTCAACAGCTGCAAGATGATGCAAAGAAAAACAACATAAAATTGATATGGATAAATGAAAAAGAAGAGGACAACACAAATGATATCAAGAGGCTATTTAGAGAAGAAATACCTGAAAATTTCCCAAATATGAGAATGGAAACTGACATATTGATCAGTGAAGCACATAGAACTCCAAATAGCCATAACCAAAGTAAAACTACACCCAGAAATATAATAATCATCATCCCAGAAATCCAACATAAGAACAGAATATTAAAAGCTGTTAGAGAGAAGAGACAGATTACCTATAAATGAAAACATATCAGAATCATAGCAGACTTCTCAACACAAACAATGAAGTCAAGAAGAGCATGGAGTGAAGTATTTCAGATCCTAAAGGATCTGAACAATTTCCAACACAGACTGATGTACCCTGTAAAACTGTCCTTCAAAGTGGATAGAGAAATAAGACACCTCTATGATAAAGAACAGCTGAAAAATTCCATGATCACCAAATCAACCCTGCAAAGAATACTGAAAGACATTCTAGATACACATAGGAAAAAACCACTAAGCAAGGCAGACAATTAAACAGAGTGAAAAGATAAATAAACAACAGCAAAAGACAACATGTCAAAGATAAACCAATATATATGTTATAAATATTAATGTAAATGGCCTCAATTCACTAATTAAAAGAAACAGACTGGCAGAATGGATCAAGAAACAACATCCAACCATATGTTATGTACATGAAATCCATCTAACCCAAAGGGAAACTCATAGACTGAAAGTCAAAGGATGGAAAATAATACTTCATGCAACAGGAACCCCCTCCCCCAAAAGCAGAGATATCTATTTGTTTGCAGATAATGTGAACTTCAAACCAAGAATGATCCAAAGAGATAAAGAAGGTCACTGCATACTAGTTAAGGGAAAACCTCAAGAGGAAGAGATAACAATCTTAAATATACATGCACCAAATTCTGCAGTACCCAGCCAAAGAAAACAAATATTGACAGAAATGAAAAATCAAATAAGCAATAACAGAATTGTGACAGGAAACCTTAACATGCCATTGACACAAAGGGACAGATCAACTAGACTGAAAATCATCAAAGAAATAACAGAACTAAATCATGCTTGTGAACAAATGGACTTGATAGACATATAGAGAGAGCTCCACCAAACAACATAAGATTATACATTCTTCTCAGCAGTACAGGAAATATTTTCTAAAATAAGCAATATAATAGCCCACAGAACATGCTTAAGTAAATGCAAAAGAATTGAAATTATCCCATGCATGTTATCAGATCATAGTGCCATGAAACTAGAAATTAATGATAAAACAAACTTCAACAACCCCACAAACACATAGAAAATCAATAATATACTCCTGAGCAATCAGAGGTTGACAGAGGAAATTAGAGAAGAAATTAAACAATATCTACAAGCAAACGAAAATACAAAATACAAGTACTACTTACCAGAATTTGTGGGATGCAATTAAAGCAGTCCTCAGCGGAAAATTTATTGCACTGAATTCCCACATCGGGAAAACAGAACAAACACAAATAAAGAATCTGATGCTACACTTCAAACATCTAGAAAAAGAAAAACAAGTAAAACCCAAGGCCAAAAGAGGAGAGAAAATTATAAAGATCAGAGCAGAAATTAATGCAGTAGAAACAAAGAAAACAATACAAAGAATCAATGAATCAAAGAGTTGGTTCTTTGAAAGAATAAATACAATTGATAATCGCCTAGCCAACCTTATTTAAAAAAGGAAAAAAAACCTCTCAAATTCATGCAATAAGGAATGAAAAGGTGTAATCACTACAGACTCTGTGTAAATACAGAAGATCATCAATACCTATTTCAAAAACCTCTACTCTCATAGGTTTGATAACACATAAGAAATGGACAGATTCCTAAAACATATGAACTATCAAAGCTGGGTCAACAAGATGTAAAACTGATGAATAACCAAATTTCTTTTAATGAAAATGAAAATGTAATTAAATCCATTCCAACAAAGAAGAGCTCAGGCCCATATGGATTCACTGCAAAATTCTACAAGAAATTCAAGAAGATTTACTGCCAACACTCCTCAAACTCTTCAATGAAATCAAAAGGGAAGCAATTCTTCCTAACTCATTCCTGGAAGCAAATATTACTCTAGTACAAAAACATGCAAAGTCCCAACTAAAAATGAGAACTATGGGCCAATCACCCTAATGAACATAGATGCAAAAATTCTCAATAAAATATTGGCAAACAGAATGCAGCAAATCATCAACAAGATTATACACCACAACCAAGTGGGATTCATCATAGGAATGCAGGGATGGTTCAACATACATTAATCAATAAATGTAATCCACCACATCAATAGAGCCAAAATAAGAATTACATGATCATTTCTACAGATGCAGAAAAGCTTTTGATAAGGTCCAACACTTATTCATGATAAGAAACTTATAGAAAATTGGAATAGATGGCCTTTACCTCAATATGATAGTGGCCATCTATGATGAGCCAACAGCCAGGATCATATTAAATGGCCAAAAACTGAAAGCCTTTACCCTAAAATCAAGCACAAGACAAGGATGTCCATTATCACCACTCCTATTCAACATAGTGCTGGAAATACTAGCCAGAGCAATTACACAAGACAGAGAAATAAAAGGAGTAAGGATAAGAAAAGAAGAAGTTAAATGATCATTATTTGCAGATGACATGATACTCTACATAGAAGACCCCCAAAACTCCATTGAGAGAATCCTAGGTATAATAAATAAATATAATAATGTATCTGGATATAAAGTCAACAGTCAAAAATCAATAGCATTCCTATACACTAACAAAAAAATCACTGAGAGAGAAATAAGAAAAGCCATACCCTTAACAATAGTATCCAAAAAAACGAAATACTTAGGATCAATCTAACGAAAGAAGTAAAAGATCTCTTCAGGGAAAATTATAATACCCTGAAAAAAGAAATTGAAAAAAAAAAACCTAGAAAATGGAAAGACATTCCTTGTTCATGGATAGGAAGAACAAACATTGTGAAAATGGACATTCTCCCAAAATTGTTATACAGATTTATGCAATTCCAATTAAATACCACTAGCATACCTCATAGATCTACAAAAATCACTCTTAAAATTCATCTGGAGCCAGATGAGACCTAGAATAGTAAAGGCAGTTCTAAGCAACAAAGTCAAGGCAGGAGGCATCACAATCCCTGACTTGAAGTTATACTACAAAGCTACTATAATAAAGTAAACATGGTACTGGAATAAAAACAGACCTGAAGATCAATGGTATAGATTTGCAGATACAGTTACAACTACAAACACACTCAGACACCTTATCTTTTAGAAAGGGGCCAAACACATCCACTGGAAGAAAGATAGTCTCTTTAATAAATGGTGCTGGAAAATTGGCTCTCCATATGCCCCAAACTAAAACTAGACCCATGCCTATTACCATGTACTAAACTAAAGTCTAAATGGATCAAAGATCTAAATGTTAAAACAGAAACACTAAATCTGTTGGGAGACAAAGTAGGTAAAAATCTTGAGTACATAGGGGTAGGTAGAGGATTCACGAACCAGAATCAAAGTGCACACAGAATAATCTCCAGAATCAATAATTGTGATCACGTCTTATTAAAAGAGTTTCTGCATGTCAAAAGAAAACCCACAAATTGGGAAAAAATCTTAGTGAACTATCCCTCAGACAAAGGACTTTTATCTAGAATGTATAAAGAATT
>PVJX010019649.1:0-34558 GCA_004027295.1 Dolichotis patagonum | reverse complement strand
AAACACAGGCAGAGTAGATCAGGAGATAGGGTCCATTGAGCTGCTCTATATAGGGAGGCAGTGGGACCCAAAACAAGCAGTGCACCCCATGGGAGTGAAAGGGGAGGAATTGTCTGAAAAAGGGAGGCAGAGGATATTGTTAATTGGGTAACAAGATTTAAAATTTACATTATTCTCACCACTCTGCTTGGATGGATTACGTGATATTCCAGTTTGTCTACTTATACTAGTCTTGAGGACATGGTCAGCTATCCCCAAAATAAGAGGACGTATTATGGTAATCACCCCTAATTTTCCTATCAAATTAATCTGAAGTCCTTTATATCTTATACTGTCTTATTATGACTGATCTTATTTGAATCTGGGTTGTTAGATTGCTACTTTGTATTGACTGATTTTATTTAAATCTGTTATGATTGATAGCATCAAGTCTATGAGTATAGGCAACTACACTGAAGATGACAAGATTCACTAAGATACCCACTCTGGTTTGATTATTACTTGCTTTTGAAATCTTATAATGTCTCCAATACTTCATTTTTATTAATGTTGTTATATACTGCTGAGTCATCATGGTAACCATTGTAGATCACCTTGTATTGCAGTTTTATGTGACTTTTTTGCCTCATACTTTTCTAGGAATTGTTTTGTTTTATCTTGCTTTGTTTTGTTTTTACCTCTAATACAGAAAGGATAGATATCCATTTAGAGACTCATGCATGTGTAGAGCTTATAAACAGTTTACAAGAACCAACTATATAACACATGTTGAAATGAGCAACTACTTTGAAGAAAAAGAGACACTACAATACCCGGTGCTGATTCCATAATGTCATGATGTGAAGTCCAGCAAAACTATCATTTTTTGTTCAAAGTGATCTTTAGCTTGCTTTGTCTTGTTTAAGTTCAACACATATGAAGGTATGGACAGCTGTTTTGAGGAGAATGAGAGATACTATGGCAGCCATTCTTGGCTTCCCTAATGTCTGGTCTTGAAGACCTGAAATGCCCTCCTCGTCCTGCTCAGATCAATTCTATACTATGTTGTTTCATGTGAATTCCCTGTATGTGACAATATGGACAACTATTTGGAAGTAAATAAAAGTCAATATGATAGAGAGTGAATATCTCCGATTGTCTAGTTTTGGAATTTATGTCTCTTACATTGCTTTTTTGTGATCCACTTTGTTCTGTTTTGTTGTGTTTAATTTTACCCTTTTGATATAATTGCCATGTATATTTGAGTGGGTAAGATGGATGACCATATTGCTGTTTTTCTCAGATAGTGGAGCAGAACTGTTAACAGTCTCACTGTCTGAATGTCTACTTTACATGTTTTAACTTTGTAATTTGAACAACTATTTTCAAGAAGTCAGTATGTAATTTGTCAAGTAATAATTTTGTAGGATTTTTTTGCTGTTGTTCTTTTCCTTTTTTCCTTAGAATTCTGTATTGTTGCTACTCTTTATTCTGTTTTGTTTTGTTTTTTCTCTTTAAATAAAATTTAAAAAAAAGAAATCAAAATTCTAATGACCAAATTGATATTTTTTTAAATACTGACAGGCACTTCATTAAGTACATACTGAACAGTGGAAGACATAGCCGCTGAAGATTTTTAATGAAAGATCACCTGGAAATGTTTTTTCAAGTAGGCAATCTGGGAGATTGGATAACTTGACTTGTAATGACTTGTGTTTTTATAATAGTTGAATAATTTTATTTTTTTACTTCCTTTGATATATACAAACATATTCTTTTTATTATGAATATATATTTATACAAACAGGGAAAATTGAGGCCAAGAAGTACAGCCTGGGTTCATCCCACAAGTCCACAGCAGAGCCAGAATAAGAAAGTAAACTTCTTACTTCACATGTGATTAGATTATCTTATAAACAGACACAATGGGATGCATACCTAGTAGCTTTATTTGACTAATTTCTTTATTTTTAGCAGGGATATCTAGATGGTCAGCATTATCCTTTCATAGCTACTACATAAATATTTCAAGATCAGACAGAAACCAAACGTCTATATTACCAATGCAATGGAGACATTCTTCAAGTGAACACAGGTATAAACAGAAAAACAGATTGGATGAAATAACGTCTGATCTGGAAGAGGTTTTGGATGTCCTGTAGCTTGTCCAAGGTCTTCATCCAATGCCTAAATCTGTAACCAAGATGTGCAGGACAGTCATGGCTAGTTACAGGTGGGCACTGAGCATGCGGTGTGAGCCTGGTCCAAAGTGACGTGTGCTCTAAGTGTAAAACGTGTACTAGGTTTCATCTGTAGTCTGATGAGAAGCCATCTCAATAATTTTTGTATTTTATTTTATTTTGAATTTTTATATTTTAAAATAATAGAATTTAGTGTTTCTGTTTTAATATTTAGATTTTTGAACCATTTCGACTTTAGTGCATGATGATAGGCATGAATCTACTTTCAGTCTTTGGCATGTGGAAAGCCAGTTTTTCGAGCACCATTTATTAAAGAGGCTATCTTTCTTCCAGTGAATATGTTTGGCTCCTTTGTCAAAGGTAAAGTAGCTGAGTGTGTTTGTAGTTGTGTCTGCATCTTCTTTCTGTCCCATTGATCCTCAGGTCTGTTTGTTTGTTTGTTTGTTTGTTTTTGCCAGTACCATGCTGGTTCTATCATAGTAGCTTTATAGTATAATTTTAAGTAAGGGATTGTGATGCCTCCTGCCTTATCTTTGTTACCTATGATGGTCTGCTATTCTAGGTCTCTTCTAGTTCTAGATGAGTTTTAGGAATGATTTCTGTAGATCTGTGAAGCATGCTAATGGTATTTTGATTGGTATTGCATTAAATCTGTATAGCAGTTTAGGAAGTATGGCCACTTTCACAATGTTGGTTCTTTGTATCCATTCATAAAGAGGTTTTTGAAGCAGAGAAAAAGATTAAAGAACTGAATTTTGTAAAATAAATAAAATAACATTTTAGATGCACTAAAGAGAATAATATAAAGCTTAATTTTTACCTACTTCTTTACTTATTTTTAATATGGTAATTTGAAAATTCAACATTATACAATGACTTGTATTTCTTATTCACATTCTGTATCTCCAATGGACCATCAGTTGGTGTGCAGCTATGAAATCCAGGAACATCCTTTCTTATTAATGCTATTTCTATGTATTAGTTAACTACCTAGGCTGAAAACAAGAATGCAGAATGTTAAGGAAAGATAGAACAACCACAGTTCCTTACTATGGTTTCCTTCCTTATTCTTCTATACCAGACAGGGAAGGGGAAGCAAAGGTTGACCCACGATGGGGCATGGTGAGGGGTGGCAGCTGCTCATAGCACTAAAGGTAATATGAGTACGGGTAAGAGAGGTCATAGGGTCTAGGAGACTCCTCGGGGACTTCATAGGCTCCCAGAATTGCTGGAGGACCCAACAGTGGAGTAGCCAGAAGAGTATAACATTGGATTTCTGGCCAGTATTATAAGAAAGGGTTTGATCTTACTGTAATTTAACATGACACATAAAGAAACATGACATTACTTAAATCCTAAGCACCATGTATCAGTTACTACTATTCCACCATGAAATACAGGAAGGCTACAAGTCACAGAAGACAGATTCCTCTATCTGAAATGAAGGAACCACAGTTCCAAAACAACTCACGCCAATTGGCTTCATTTCTTCACCACACTCCAACCTGTTGACTCAAATTTGGCAACATCATCAAAACCATCACCCGAGGCCCAGACTTGTGTGTGGAATAATTGTTATTTTTCCTCCATAAACTATACTATCCTGGAGCCTCTAAAGAAAATTCCAAAAAGTTTCTCTAGGAATGATTTAGGATCAAATGCTCTAGGATCAAATAATAAATAACGAACACACAGCACTGTCACACTGTGGAGAAGCATTATGATATCCCTACCCAGAGTTGTGACATTGAGAGCTTCTGAGTTCTGGGTTTGATGATTTGTATCAACTAAGCTACTTGCTTCTAAATAGCATAGTTGGTGTGCCCTGGACCTATGCAGCACCCACCCTTAGATAAAGTATACTGTACGTATGAGCACAGCTATGCTCCTTTGTTCCACTTCTCCACCCCTCCCAGTCCCCCTGGACAAACTTCCCAAACTCCACACCCTGTGCCAAGCTCAGCTGTCTCCCTGAAACATGGCTCTAGTCCATTGCCTATTGAAACTCTGTCCATTTTTCCGTGGCTAACTCTTATATCTCCCAGGAAGAGTTCCATGGAGACAACTTGTTGTTCCCAAAATTTTTCTCTTTACAGCCAAAGATAGAAACAGAGATGCCACAGACTGACTAAAACTCCAGATCTTTCTTAAAAAGTCTGTGGGGGAGCTTTAATGCATTCATGGAGAGAACTGAGTTCAATAATTGTTAGTTTCTCAATAGGATACTGTAGAGGGCAAGGTTATGAATGATAGTATCTGTGTATTCCAGTGTGTGTCCAACTTGCTGGATTTATCTCGTGAACACACACACACACACACACACACACACACACACACACACACACACACGAATTTCCTTCTAATAAAGGGTTCCTTGGGCTGTGGGCTGTTTCTATAACCAGTCATCCTAATGCAAGTGTCTTTCTCATCTTGAAACAACAAATTCTTCAGCTATATCTGGTTAGGTGCTCAGAATATGCTACTTTAACACATTAAATCAAATCAAAAGAACTTCAGAGACAATTCAGGAGGGGGAAACAAGTGCAAGTAGGGCACCTTCACATTTCTCTTTCTGTTGTGTTAAAGTCATCTTCACACTTGCTACTTATGAGCAATATTAAACAGAGCTCCTACTAAAGTTCTAAACCTGTGAAAAACCAAAACAATACAGAAATTATAATGGAATTACACTGAAGTGATAAATCACTGACACCAATTCTCTGGAAATTTTACCTGTGATGACTTGTGAGAGCAGCCCCGTTGATTTGCAGTTTTGATTCCTCTGAAGAACTTACCCTATCATCACATGACCCACATGACCCAGTCTGTTTATCCTTCCAGGAGTGGTGATATCATCTCACCCCTTCAGATCCTCTCCCTAGTACTAACTTTACAGGGCAGCATGCCAGCTGCTCTGCCAGATGCCAGGGCAAGACTGGAGCAAGAATTTCCTCTTCTCTGTGCTTGTCTTTTAAGAGAAAGATGAAAATAGCTATCACATTCATAGGTTACAGAACTGCTTTCTGCTCTGGGGTGATTCTGCTTAAAAAGAGCAAGATAACGTCCATTTAGGAGACAGAACAAATATTTACTGATCAATTTCTATGAGCTGGTCAGATTGACAGATGTTGAAAAAGACAGGATTAATGGCCCAGTGGGTTATCCAACTTGGCCCAACCAACCTTGGTCAGATGGGTGAGTTTTTGACAATGCAAGGTTTTTAGAGGAAGTGTCACTATATCCACAGTCTACAGGGTGGGCTGGGGTTCTAAAACCACAACAGTAATAAGTTGGGATGCAGGCCAGGAAATGAAATTTTGGTTTTGCACATGGCTGAGGATCTTAGGAGGACAGGATGTCTTTTATCTTTTGGTTTTCTGATGTTTTGATGTAGTCACCGTTGGTGTGTCTTTTTCCTCAATCCTTACCCTATAACTCTCTGTTGTTTACTTGTCTTTATTCTGGCTCCTACCTTAGTGTCTGATATATTATAGGCATTAAAAAGAAGTACTTTGAAAACTGTAGAGTACATTCTATTTATTCTAGTTGTCACAAAAGGCAATCATTGCATGATACCACAGTTGTCAGTATAAGTGTCACAAGTCAGGAGTCAGTATTTTTATTTAGTGTATATTTTATAAGATACAAGATAAATTTCTAATTGTTGAGAATTGGCATTTCCAAAGCTTTAATCTCTGTCTCCTTGAATGAGTGACTGAATCCTAATTCATGGAATACATGATGATATGACATGAAAAATATTTATTTTCAAGAAAAATGTTATGTAAATAAACAAAACCATACTATAAAACCACAAAGACAGAGACTGTGAAACAGTTAGAGGATAGGCTCAGAAAAACAATATGGAAATAATTTAAAGACAAGCGCATAGTTAGCAAAGGACGGGTACAAGAAAGGGAGGAAAGCAACAAAAAAATTGAAAGGATAAATGTTTTCTTTCTATTGCCGATGACTTAGGTAAATTATTTGCCAGGCTTACCTAAGGCATTAAACCACTTCTGTAATGCTATACTCCTGGCAAATATCTAACCTTAATGTCATATAAATTTATCCTTCTAAAGTGCACCAAATCCATCTGTGTGAGTGTATAGTCTTGCATGTAGCTCATTGACCCACTGTTTCTGCTGCAGGAAAGAAAGATTGCATTATCATAGACCTACTGAGGTTTCCCATGAAGGCAACTGAGGGAGTTTCAGATGCTGCATGACTGTTTATATTACAGTATAAGAGTCTTGAGCTTTAATTTATTTGTGTTATTTTAATAGCCGCAAAGAATTACAAAACTTTCTGTACTATTTTTTCTCACAACAGATTTATACACTTAATTACCCCAATACCAGAAAAATAAATAAATCATACAGAGGAATGAAAATATTTCTGGGAAACCTTAATTCTTGATATTTAGGTACAGTCATTTTATGCAATTTCTCTGCTCTGAATTTTTGAAAATCACAGAAGTGATTTTATTACCTCATTGTGACAAATGTTTTAAAGAGTAAATTTAAAAATATAATACTATACAATAATTCTACACTGACTTAATTACTATAGCCTTGTGGTAAGTGTTGGTATCTGACATGGCAGAATGAATTTTCAAATTCAGGTCAGTTGCATATCCAGTGTTGATATCATAAATGAAAATTTGCGGCATGCCCCATAAAATCACACCAGCCACTCTTGTCATTTTGAACCTCATGTGTTGGTAGTAATTGTTGATGAATTTTAAGTGAGTATTCTTTTCTCACCAGTTTGTTTTATGAGACTCATTTGTGTTGCACACATAGAAAACTTTGGATACAAATGGCTAGATAGTGTGTGCTTCAGACTTAGGACCCTAATTTTAGTCTTGGTTATGATTACTTCTCTACCATTAGAATGAAAAGCAGCCAGAGACATGTGAATGAATGAGTGTGGCTGTGTTCCACAAAAATCTTATTACAAAAGTTGGTGGCCCAGACTGGCTCTTTGATGAGCCCTGTGTAATGTTCAGTCAGATACGTTTATCACAGTTTATTTTATCTAATGTTAAAGGGCCTGTGGCTGTTTCCAGCTTGGGACTGTTGTAAAATTTTGGTGCATGTCCGTCTGCATGGGTGCAGGGTGTCCACATGTAATTTGAATAGAAACTGGCAAGCAATTTCCATTTTATGCTCTCATTAGAACATAAGAATTTCAGTTGTATATTCTTGTGTGTCAGCTGCTTAACTTACATGTCTTAGAAAGATACTTTGAAATGTTTAATGGCCATTTTTCTGTTTTGACAAATTCTTGTTACTGGGCTTTCTCAGTTTCTGTGGTATTTTCTGACTCTTGTTTGCTTATTAAAATTCCTTCAATACTTTTTTTAAAAAACAGATGTATGTATCATAAATATATTTTCCCAGTGTGGACTTGATATGAATTTTATTTTATATATTTCTATTTTATGTATTTGATTCTGTTTATTCTACAATGGTGCCTTTTAAAACAAAAATTAAGCTTAATGTTCAAAAAGCGGAAACATTTTCATTTCTTTTTGGTTAAATAATTTTTTTCTTGTTCTGTTTTAGGCATCTTTTGCTTTACCAAAGTAATGAAGATAATATACTATGATTTCTTCCAGAAAAATTATGGCTTTATTTTCTACTTTTAATCTACATTCCACTTATGAGTTGATTTTTTTTAATATATGGAACAAGGAAAATAATCATGATTCTTTGATTTCCCCAAGGGGACCACTTTTGCCCAGAAAGATTTATTTAAAAATCTGTCTTTTTTCCAATAAACTACAGAGATTTTGTCATAAATCAGCTAGTGATATATGTGGGTCTCTACTTCTACTTCTCTATTCTATTCTGTTGGTCTATTTGTCATCTTCACATTAATTCTACCCTGACTTAATTACTGTAACACTGTGGTAAGTTGTGGCATCTGACAGAGTAAATTATTCTTTATTTGTTTTTAGTATGGTCATGCCTATTTTTATTTCAAGAGTAACAATTTTCTATAACTGAAGCATCCACTTTCTTGTAAAGTGCACAGTTTCTTTTAAATGAAACAAGATGGAAAAAGCAAGGATTTTTTTATTATTGCACCTTAGCCTTTGGGTCTGTTCTGCTTTCAATCTATGCTGTTAATCATTTCGTGAAGGTTATTGAGCTTTGTAAAACAGACATTAATCACCAGACACTTATCAGAAATGACAAAGTAGATTTTATTGAAGATTACTGTAATAAGGAGAGAGACTGAAGTTAACAAGTGGAGATTTACAATCTATGAATAAATGGAGGGAGAAAGTTCGTGGAAAATTACCAAGATAAACTTCAGCTAGGTGTAATGGTACAAGGAAGGAAGAAGAAATTGATTAGGAGGAGCTTGATTAGATGTCAAGGGGACTGTTCTTGATAAACTGGCTTTGGCTCCATAGGGTTCCTTGTGGAAACTGGATTCAGGAGGCCACATCTGGAGCCAGGTGGAGCCTGACTCAAGTTCAGTCAACGGGTGAGTGTTTGTCAAGTTTCAGAAGAAACTTTACTCCTCACTGAGACAAAATATCTGACACCCAAAATTGGGGAAGAAAGGTTTACTTTTTACAGTTTTGGGGGGCGAGGGGGTGTTAGTGTATATTTAGTTGGCTCTAAGGCAGCATGACAGCCCTTTATGGCCACTGCAAACAGCAAAAGCAAAAGAGAAAGACCCACCTTCTTTTTGCCTTTACACTGGCTTCACCCCTGGGGGACGTGAAACACTCACCCCACCAATCTGAGTGCTAGGCAACGAACCAATCACAAATGCTAGGTGTAGTCTCCTCTATGACTGAATGACGCTCTGGGGGACATTTAAATAAACCACAACATTCCACCCCTGAGCCCCCAAAGACTCAAGTATTTTTTTTATACAAAAGACAGTTAGTCCATCCCCAAGAGTTGTCACAGTCCTAACAATTTCAACATTGCTGAAAAGTCTAAGTCTCAAGTCTCCTCCAAGATCTTTGACAAACTCTTAACCGTAACCTCCTGAACAAATGAAACAAGGTTAAACATTTCTAAAATGCAAAAGCACAAGATAAACATTATCATTCTAAAAGTTACAAACATCGGAATATCAAGGATTAGAACCAAAACCAGTCTAAAATCCAGCAAGCAAACATTAAGTCCTGGAGTTTTACACTCAGCATCTGAAGGAATTTGGTTGTAAGCTCCAAAAGGTTTGGGTGATTTTACCTACATGGCACTTTTAGGGATTTTAACTCTTGTAGCTTTTCTCTTAAGCCCCCTCTGCTTGGTTTTGGCAGCTTTCCTTGGATGATTCACATTTTTGGCTTTTTAAAACTTCTGAGGTCTCCACTGCATCTTTGGCTTTACCCTTATATTTTTATATATTACCATCTCAGGGGCACACTGCTTGGCCTCCCAGGCCTTTTGCAATCAGAGTAAAAGCTGTCTCACCCTCAGAACTTGTGCTTTTTTTTTTTTTTGCACCTAAAACCAGCACCACATAGATGCCGCCAAGGTTTGTTGCCAGCTAGAGAAGTAGCTAGGCTTTTCTCTTGGGTGTAGAGGTCCAGTGCTTGGATCACTGAGCTCTCTGAACCTGATTGTAAGGAAAAGCTTTTCTGTATCACTGCCATTTTGGGACCTCTGTTGCCATTCTGGAATATGCTGTGGCTTTCTCTTCTGAGTGAAGTCTTCCACTTTTGGCAGTTTGAAGCTGCAAAACGTGAAGACTCACTGCTTCCAGGGATGGCCTCAGGTCATCTTTTTTATTTCTCTGTTTTTTTCTTAGCAATCGAGGTTTTGGTTCTATCTTTACAGTCTATAGCTTTTCTGGTCAAACTCACAGCATTTTAAATCATCCTGCTGGGCTCTTTGCTATTGATTTGCAGCATAAATCTGGCTAAAATATTTTATCAATAGCTATGCCACCACCTAGATATTTGACTGCTTTGAAATTTTCTTTGCCAGATTTATCAGTCTGCTGACCTTAATCTCAGTGTCCTGCAAAGTCTCTGGACATGAGCAAAATGCAGACAAACTTTCTGTCCAGCTATAACACACATCATGTGGAGTCTAAAAACCAATGCAGTCTTTCTTCCCAGCAGAAACTTCCCAAGCCTGATCTTTACTGGCAGACTTTCCATTAGCCTTGTGGTCTCCTGAGCTTTGACTGGAATCTCCCCTGCAGAACAGCATAAGCTGTTCCAGCTCTGTGCATTTAGGCAACAGCTCTGAACCTTTTAAAACTCTGCCTACAAGCCATTTTTAAAGGCTCTTGAACCACATAGTCAGGTATAGTCACAGCACCCCACCCCTGGTACCAAATTTTGTCTTAGTTATTTTTTTACTCCTCATTGAGACAAAATACCTGACACCCAAAATTAGGGAAGGAAAGGTTTATTTATTACAGTTGGGGGGCTTAGTCTACACTCAGTTGGCTGCAAGGCAGCATGGCATGGTGGGGCAGCCCTTTATGGCTGCTGGAAACAGCAAAAGCGAAAGCAAAACAGAAAGACCTGCCTTCTTTCTGCCTTTACACTGGATTCACCTCTGGGCAAGTGAACCACTCACACCACCAATCTGAGCACTAGACAATGAACCAATCACAAATGCTAGATGCAGTTGCCTCTATGACTAAATGAGGCTTTGAGGGGACATTTAAATCAGCCACAACATGTACCAATAAATAATGTGACTAATTCTTTTTTAGTGAACATGCTGTTGAGTAATATATTGTTTTTCCTATGTATAGTTTTCCAAATTCAGTTAGGATAAGGTCTGTCCTCCAGAAATCATTTTAGTGTGATGGTGAGGGTTTAGGATGGGATATACTTTGTGCTATTATCAATGATAACATGGTTTTGCCCCCTGGACTAAGTAGATTTTTATTTGTTCAATAAGTCAAAGTCTATTAAGCTTCTTAGAATTTCAGGGAATGAAAATGCCTCTTTACACCTGTCAGAATGAGGAGGCAACCTATGCACAAATAATCATTTAAAAAATTCTTCTTTGGTAGTATTGAGAATCTTTACTAATAGGAAAGTAGGAATCTGTGGATGGGGAGTACTGAGGATAATCTCAGTACTCAGGTTATTGAACTATTCTTTGTTGGCACATAAAACCCCTAAACTCTCAGAAGAAAACCCCCATTACTCTTGGAAGAAACCCCAAACTCATTATGCCACAGGACTTCAGTGAACTGACTCCTGGTTACTGATGCCAACCTGTTTCCTGCCACTCTCGCTTTGCTATCACATGTCACCTTAGAGATCATATTTCCACTTCTCAACCAGGCTGGATTTGCTGTTCCCTGGGTATCCCTATAGCTCAGCTTGCTCTGCTACTGCTTTCCCAGAGTGCCATGGGTACCAGTCTCTGTCACTGCCACCAAATTTCCCCCCACCTAAATGATGTGACCCTTGTCTCTTTCCGTCTCTCCCTCTACCCTTGTACTGCTTTTATTTTTTCCTTTGCTTCAGAATTCTGTTTGAAATGGTATCTTTCATCTATGTACTAGTATCTGTTTCCTTCTCCAGAAACTCTATATTGTAGCTCTGAAGGTAAGATCCTTGGTCTGCTGTGTCCATGGCAGTTTTCTGGAATGTTGGAAGCCTCACTAGTATGACAGTAATAGACACATGGAAGCAGAGAGACAAATGGGCTGTGTCTGCTTTCATCTACACCAGATTGCCATACTCATCTGTTTGATGCTGTTGTAGGCAGTGGCTCAGAACAAAAGACATGCTGGGTCTGGACCTGGCTATGCCCCTACTGACCATAAGGTGGGCATCATCTGACCACCTCTCAATTCAAAATGAAAAGTTTGAATTGGCAGTTTTCTTTCCTCTTCAACGTCTCCTTTCACTGAAGGACTGTTTTTTCTAAACCTACTCTCATATAAATTCACTTTATAAAACTGACAGTCACGATGCTTTTAGACTACTGTGGGGTTGAAAGATCAGAGCCTGCCTGACACTTCTCAACCCATTCCTCACATCCTGTGCCTCCCAGGCGGTAAAGCCACCCCGCATCTGAAATCACCAGAGGATGCACGGGAGGTCCCCACGGGCCTAACTGGGCCAGGCACAGCAAACTCCAAGCAGCTAACAGAGGCCAGAATTCAGTCCTGGGCCCTGAGTGTTCATGGGCTGAATCCCAGCACACAAGGAAGCCTTGGAACATCACTCCAAGGTGGTAAGACCATGCCCCATATCTGAAATCACAGGAAGACACATGAGAGTCCCTGCAGGCCTAACTGGCCCACTCCCAGTGAGCTTTAAGCAGCTAGAAGTTGCCTACAGTCTGCCCTGGGAGCCAAAAGTGGGCCAGGTGAT
Organism: Dolichotis patagonum; assembly: GCA_004027295.1. Classification (NCBI taxonomy): domain Eukaryota; kingdom Metazoa; phylum Chordata; class Mammalia; order Rodentia; family Caviidae; genus Dolichotis; species Dolichotis patagonum. Next base: position 22,048 of record PVJX010019649.1, on the reverse strand, counting down.
TCCCAGCACATGGGGGAAGCTTTGAAACATTGCTCGAAACCCAGATATATAGGAAAATCACCAAACAAAAGAGCAAAATGCAGTCTCAAACTTCCATCCCAACCCAAGCAAGCCTAGGAGACATGGACACAGAAGAAAAGATAAGCCACACATGTGAAACTCCTGAAGTAAACAAACTAAAGTAAACAAACAACTCTGGGAAGCTATAAAGAACTCAAATCAGAAATAGTCTCCCAGCTAACAGAAGAAATGATAAATGTAATAAAAGGAGTGCTGAATGCATCTAAAGAAGATATAATTAAAAAATTAGAGGAACAATGCAAAAAGATGGAAACCCTGAATGAACAATGTAAGAAACAAACAACAGAATGCATGAAAAAGATTGAAAGAGATATAAAGAAAATCAACAATTCCATCGAAAGTTGGCAAAACTGCCTCGACAAAAGTAAAGATAGAATTTCAGACCTTGAGGACAAGATGCAGCGAGTGAACAGGAAAGGAAAGATCTTTTAAAAATAACAAGGAACCAGGAAATAACAATTCAACAACTGAAAGATGATGCAAAGAAATACATTATATTGATAGGAATAAATGAAAAGGAAGGTGACAACACAAATGATATCAAGAGGCTATTTATAGAAGTAATAGCTGAAAATTTCCCAAACATGAGAATGGAAACTGACATACAGATCAATGAAGCATATAGAATTCCAAATAACCATAACAAAAATAAAACTACACCCAGACATATAGTAATCAACATCCCAGAAATCCAATATAGGAACAGAATATTAAAAGCTGCTGGAGAGAAGAGACAGATCACCTATAAAGGAAAACCTATCAGAATCACAGCAGACCTCTCAACACAAACAATGAAGTAAAGAAGAGCATGGAGTGAAGTATTTCAGATCCTAAAGGAAAACCACTTCCAACCCAGAATGATATACCCTGCAAAACTGTCCTTCAAAATGAACAGAGAAATAACATACTTCCATGACAAAGAATGGCTGAAAAACTTCATGACCACCAAACCAACCCTACAAAGAATACTGAGAGATATTCTAGATACACATAGGATAAAACCACCAAGCAAGGCAGACAAACAGAATGGAAAGCTAAAGATACAACAGCAGAAAGACAATATGTCAACAGTAAACCAATATATAACAGTTATAACCATTAATGTAAATGGCCTCAATTCACCAATTAAAAGAAACAGACTGGCAGAATGGATCAAGAAACAACATCCAACCATATGCTGTATACAGGAAACCCATCTAACTCAAAAGGATGCTCATAGACTGAAAGTCAAAGGATGGAAAACAATATTCCATGCAACAGGATTCCCCCAAAAAAGCAGGGATAGCTATTCTGTTGGTAGACAATGTGAACTTCAAACCAAGAATGATGCAAAAAGATGAAGAAGGTCACTACATACTAGTTAGGGGAAAACTTCAAGAGGAAGCGATAACTATCTTAAATATCTGTGTGCCAGATTTGGGAGCACCCAGTTATACAAAACGAATATTAACAGAAATGGAAAATCAAATAAGCAATAACATGATTAACAGGAGACCTTAACATGCCATTCACACAAAGGGACAGATCAACTAGACAGAAAATCAGCAAAGAAATAATTGAATCACACCTGTGAACAAATGGACTTAGTAGACGTATACAGAGTGTTCCATCCAAAAACATCAGACTATGCATTCTTCTCAGCAATACAGGGAATGTTCTCTAAAATAGACCATATACTAGCCCACAGAACGTGCTTAAGTAAATGCAGAAGAATTGAAATTATCCCATGCATGTTATCAGATCATAGTGCCATGAAACTAGAAATTAATGACAAAAGAAACTTCAAAAACCCCACAAACACATGGAAATTGAATAATACACTCCTGAGCAATCAGTGGGTCACAGAGGAAATTAAAGAAGAAATTAAACAATATTTACAAGCAAACAAAAATACAGATACATCTTACCAGAACCTGTGGGATGCAATGAAAGCAGTCCTCAGAGGAAAATTTATTGTGGTGAACTCCCACATCAGGAAAACAGAACAAACACAAATAAACAACCTGACACTATACCTCAAACATCTAGAAAAAGAAGAGCAAGTCAAGCCAAAAGCCAAAAGAAGGGAGGAAGTTATAAAGGTCAGAGCAGATATCAATGCAGTAGAGACTAAGAAAACAACACAAAGAATCAATGAATCAAAAAGTTGGCTCTTTGAAAAAATAAATAAAGTTGGCAAGCCTCTAGCCAAACTTATTAAGAAAAGGAAAGAAAAACTCAAATTCATACCATAAAGAATGAAAAGGGTAAAATCACTACAGACCCTATAGAAATACAGCAGATCATCAATACTGTTTTAAAAACCAGTCTACTCTCATAGGCTTGATAACACAGAACAAATGGACAGATTCCTAGAAACATATGAATTACCAAAGCTGGGCCAAGAAGATGTAAAACTTTTGAATAACCCAATTTCAATTAATGAAATTGCAAATGTAATTAAATTCCTACCAAAAAAGAAAAGCCCAGGTCCAGATGGATTCACTGTGGAATTCTATAAGAAATTCAAAGAAGATTTAATGCCAACACTCCTCAAACTCTTCAATGAAATTGAAAGGGAAACAATTCTCCCTAACTCATTCCTGGAGGCAAACATTACTCTAATACCAAAACCTGAGAAAGACCTAACCAAAAAAGAGAACTATAGGCCAATCTCCCTAATGAACATAGATGCAAAAATTCTCGATAAAATTTTGCCAAACAGAATGCAGCAAATCATCAAGAAGATTATACACCATGACCAAGTGGGATTCATCCCAGGAAGGTTCAACATACGCAAATCAATAAATGTAATCCACCATATCAATAGAGCCAAAAGTGAGAACCACATGATCATTTCTTTTTTTTTTAAATTTTATTTAAAGAGAGAAAAAAAAGCAATACAGAAAAAAGGGTAGAAACAATACAAAATCTCAAAAAAAAAAAACACCATAAATCACTAGTTGACAAACCACATACTGTCCTCCCAGAAATAGCTGTTCATGTTACAAAATTAAGGCATACAAAGTGAACACACAGTGAGGATGCAAACAGTTACAAAAAACCAGGATAGAATAAAGCCAATTGAGACAGTATAGTGAAGTTGGTACAGAACATCAAAGCAGGTCTACAGGACAACAGTAACAGGCAACATTGTATATTTCGTTGTATTCACAATAGTTGTTCTTCTACTAGGTACAGCAAAATCAAAGAAATACACAACATTATAGAACACATCAACACAGAGTATTGAATAGAGCAACACCGTTAATCAGGACAAAGCAAAACGGCGATAAAAATATATGCCTTCAGAGATAGTAGAAGGAAACTCCCCCGACTTGCTGTACCAAATATGGTCACCTACTAAGAGATACCCAGATCCCTGGATCCCAATTGTTAATGGGGGGGGGGATGTGGTATGTTTGATTCTAAGCCCATGCACCGGTAGGCAGCAGGCTGGTTACTGGTTGGCTCAGCACCCTAAGTTCCAACATGGCGTGGATCTCAGGAAACGCTCTCGCTTCTTGTTTCTCCGCCCTGGGGTGGCCCTGGCTCGCCAGACCACAGTCACTTTCCAGGGCAGCAGGCTGCTTACTGGTTGGCTCGGCGCCCTAAGTTCCAACATGGTGCGGATCTCAGGAAATGCTCTCGCTTCTTGTTTCCCCGCCCTGGGGTGGCCGCGGCTTGCCAGACCACAGTCACTTACCAGGGCGGAAGGCTTCTTATTGGTTGGCTCGGTGCCCTAAGTTCCAGCATGGCGCGGATCTCAGGAAACGCTCTGGCTTCTTGTTTCCCCACCCTGGGGTGGCTGCGGCTCACATGATCATTTCTATAGATGCAGAAAAAACTTTTGATGAGGTCCAACACTCATTCATGATAAGAACCTTACAGAGAATGGGAATAGATGGTCTTTACTTCAATATGATAAAAGCCATCTATGATAAACCAACAGCAGCATCATATTAAATGGCCAAAAACTGAAAGCCTTTAACCTTAAATCAGGAACAAGACAAGGATATTCATTATCACCACTCCTATTCAATAGAGTGCTGGAAATACTAGCCAGAACAATTAGAAAAGAGAGAGAAATAAAAGGAGTAAGGATAGGAAAAGAAAAAGTTAAATTATCACTATTTGCAGATGACATGATGCTCTTACTTAGAAGACCCCCAAAAATCCATTGAAAGACTCCAAGGTATAAATAAATTAATGTAGCTGAGTACAAAATCAACACTCAAAAAACAATAGCATTACTATACACTAAAAACAAAACCACTGAGAAAGAACTATGAGAAGCCACACTCTTTATGATAGCACCCAAGAAAATGAAATACTTAGGAATTAATCTAACAAAAAGAAGCAAAAGATCTATTCAGGGAAAATTATAATACCCTGAAAAAAGAAATTGAGGAGGACCTCAGAAAATGGAAAGACATCCCTGGTTCATGGATAGGAAGAAGACACATTGTGAAAATGGCCATTCTCTCAAAATTGTTGTACAGATTTAATGCAATTCCCATCAAAATGCCACTAGTGTACCTCACAGATGTAGAGAAATCAATCCTAAAATTCATCTGGAACCAGAAGAGACCTAGAATAGCAAAGGCAATTCTAAGCAACAAAGGCAAGGCAGGAGGCATCACAATCCCTGACTTTAAGTTATACTACAAAACTAATGTAATAAAATCAGCATGGTACTGGAATAAAAACAGACCTGAAGATCAATGGAATAGATTGGAAGATACAACTACAACTACAAACACACTCAGCCACCTTATCTTTGATAAAGGGGCCAAACACGTCCACTGGAAGAAAAATAGTCTCTTCAATAAGTGGTGCTGGAAAAATTGGCTCTCCATATGCTGAAAACTAAAACTATACCCATGCCTGTCACCATGTATTAAACTACAGTCTAAATGAATCAAAGATCTAAATATTAAAACAGAAACATTAAATTTGTTGAATGGCAAAGTAGGTAGAAATCTTGAAGACATAGGGGTAGGTAGAAAATTCATGAACAAGAATCAAACCACATGCAGAATACTTCACAGAATCAATAACTGGGATCATGTCCTATTAAAGAGTTTTTGCATGTCAAAAGAAATCTCCAGCATAGTGAAAAGAAAACCCACAAATTGGGAAAAAATTTTAGTAAACGGTCCCTCAGACAAGGGACTTCTGTCCAGAACATATAAAGAATTTAAAAAAAATCAGATCCCCAAATTCAAAGACCCATTCCAAAAATGGGCATCTGAGATGAATACACAGTTCTCAGAATACGAAATACGAATGGCAAATAAATACATGAAAAAATGTTCAGCATCATTTATCATTAGAGAAACACAAATTAAAACAACACCAAGGTTCCATCTCACTCCAGAAAGAATGGCCAGTATAAAAAAAAGCTACCAACAAAAAATGCTGGAGAGGCTATGGGGAAAAAGGAACTCTTCTGCACTGTTGGTTGGCATGTAAACTGGTGCAACCACTGTGGAGGTCAGTCTGGAGATTCCTCATAAAGCTGGGTTTGGAAGTCCCATTTGACCCAGCTATTCCGCTTCTAGGCATATTCCCAGAAGAACTGAAAACATCATACCACAGTGATATATGTGCACCCATGTTTATAGCAGCACAATTTGTAATAGCCAGATCTTGGAAACAACCCAAATGCCCATCCACTGAGGTATGGATAAAAAAACATGTGGTATTTTTATACAATGGAATACTACTCTGCTATAAAAATAATCACATTGAGATATTTATAAGTAAATGGATGCAACTTGAGACCATACTCATAAGTGAAATAAATCAAGCTCACAAGTGTAAATACTGTATAGTATACCTAGTATAAGAAATAGTAAGAGTACATAAGATACAAAAAACTCAATAATTATAGTGAAAGGATAAGAATCTGCCTAAAGGGGAAAAAATAATATCTCAGGGAAAATGAGGAAAGAGAAAAAGGTAGGGAACAGAAAAAATGTCTAAAATTATATAAACACACTTAGGATAGCCAAGATGATTGTGCTACAAACTCTATAAGTTCTTGGAACTAAATAGTTAACATTCATAGGATTGGAACAATTGTCCATATTATTGTATGGTGATCTGAGGAACTCTTGAAGATCATTATGTAAAATAACAACCCTAGCTATGCTCATACCACCTTGTTTTGAAGGCCTAGCTTAACAATGTTCCTGGCTCTTTGCTATTGTTGTTTATATGTCTTTTTCATTTTGTATTTTTCTAGGAATTTGTTTTGTCTTGTTTTGTTTTGTTTTGTTTTTCCTCCCAGTACAGAAAGGATAGGTATACATGTAGAGACTCATGTATGCATAGAACTTCTAAAAAGTTTATGAGAATCGATTATATAATGCACGATGACATGAACAGCTACTTTCAAGAAAAAGAGACACTAAGGTACCCAGTGCTGATTCTGTAGTGTCATGATGTGAAATCCAGCAGTGTTATTATTCTTTTTTCAGAGTTAGTCTGTTTTGTTTTGTTTTGTTTAATTTCAACATACATAAAGGTATTGACAGCTATTTTGAAGAGAATGAGAGACATTATGGCAGTCATTATTGACTTCCCTATTGTCTGATCTTGAAGACCTAAAATGCTTTCATCATCCTGTTCTTCTCAGTTTTATACTATTTTGTTTTGTATGAATTCATCGTATGTGAGGATATGGACAACTATTTGGAAGAAAACAAGAGACAACATGATAGACAGTGAAGATCTCCGGTTGTCTTGCTTTGAAATCTGTGTCTCTTACATTGTTACCTTACGATGTGTTTTGTTCTGTTTTGGTATGCTTAATTTTACACTCTTTAAAAACAAAAAAATTTTTAAAAGGGCTTAAGATGAGACCAGGCTGGGGATTTAGCTCAGCAGCATAAGCGCCTACCTTGCAAGCTCAAGGTCATGAGTTCAATCCCCGGTACCAAAAAAAAAAAAAAAAAAAAAAAAAAAAAAGAGATAGGCAGGGAGAGGGCTTTGGACAATTGAATACCAAACCACTGACATGTTCAAATCAGTGAAGAGACATAATCTGATTGCATTTTAGGAAGTTTTTCTGGTTAAACTGTGTAGGTAGATACATGCATTACTCCTTCATTACTGAGCTGTCCATTACAAGATAATAGATATTGGGAAAGAGATAGAGACAGAGCAATAGAGATATAAACCTATAAAAGCAAAGACAAAGGGAGAGAATGCTTAGCAATGGACATGATATTTTTATAGAGAAATTGAATATTTACATGGATAAAAACATGGTGGTGATTGACCTAGTGAGCAAAAAAGTCTATGACTTCAATCATAGATATGAACACAGACAGTAGTGAGCATGTGTGTCTCATAGACACAGGAAAATCTCAGAATTGGACACCCAGGTACCAAGAATGTAGGGTGAGGCTCTGAACAAAAAATTCAAGAATTTATTGAAAGTTTATTTGGAAGCAGTTGCAGACCCTATTCTCACTCCTGTGCCCTCTATGCCCCATCCCTACTATACAAGAGAAAGGAATTTTTTTAATAAAGATAGAAATAGGCTCCCTGATGAGGAAAATCACATATAGCAACAGGGGAGGAGGGACAAAGAGCTCAAAACAACAGGATTAGATGTGAGTCTTTATATTGTGCTAGTGAAATCTTCTCACCCACCTTTCCTGTGCTGTCCCAGGAAGGAAAACTTCTGCCACACTGATGCATTTGTCACCAGACATGCTTGGTAGCCAAGGCAAAATACTAAAATAATAACACTTAGGAATTCTTCAGTGAATTAGCTCTCACTGCCCAATGACCCTAAAGTAAAATCCAAAATTTAACAAACTTGACTAATGTAACACTCAAAAGAAAGCACGTGAAAAAAACAGTATTATCATCCTTAAAGAAATGGCAAAGTACAGTGATTCAGAAAGCATGACCAACATGCTTTTAAAAGAACTGGACAAATATAATTCTTAGAAATGATAAATGTATGTGGTAATCAAAGTAAGAGGAAAAAATTAGAAAATTAAAATAAAGATGTATCAGTACCAGAAAATACACAATAATATAAAGAAATGGAAAGTAAGAAAAAAGAAACAGAAGTGAATATTAAAATAAGAAATCTAATATGCTATTCATGTGAATTTGAGAAAAAAATGTGTAAGGAAAATGTAGGGAGAAAATCAGTAAGAGCAGAAAACAAGAAAGTTTGTAACATCAAAGAGCATGAGTCTTCAGATCAAAAGGACTCAGCAAAATTAATTATAAAATACCTGAAGCAAAAAAAAATTAAATTAAGTTCAAAGCATAACAATGGAGGTGCTAAGTATACCCAGAGAATAAATTAGATTTCAAAGGAAGAGAAAACAAAACCATTAGATACAGTATCATAGATGTAAGAGAATTATATGAATCCTTCAAAATTCTGCTTTCAAGATATAATTGCATGTCCAGGAAATTATATCACATGTGATGGTGGAAGGACTACATAGTCATTCTTAGAAGGTCACTTCTCTTGATCCTTTTTTTTTAGAAGCTACTCAAAAATGTGCTCCAAGGAGACTCATGACTCAGGAGAAAACCATGGAAGGGTGATCGTGAGTGATTCAGGATATCAAGTATTGAGGGGACCCAAGAGCAACTGGTCCCACCATTGAGTGCAAGAGGAAGAAGTCTCATGGACAGAGGACCCCATGAAAGAAGGAACCTAATGGAATAGCTACTGTGTGTTTGAGCATCTAGAAACAAGCCATGTTATAGCCTTCATGGGAAAAATTAATATAAAGTTTAACAGAAAATTATCCAAACAAACACAAAGAGGTAATTCAGGAAAAGTAAAGAGTAAAAGGAAGATGTCAATTTTGTGTTATATTTTTTTTACAGAAGAGTAACAGAGCACTGTAATATCTTAAGGTCATAATGTAATCCCTGGTTTAATTTAAACAACAAAAGTGAATATTTAGTATGATGCAGGTAGGGAAGAAGGAAAGTGAAATTGTCATTTCATAGCATGAAATCAATAGATAATACCTAAAAAGTAACATAACAAAAGTAGCAGTTTTGGATTTTTATCAAAATGATACATAAAGGTAAATACATGAAAATGCAGCTAAAAAGGTTGAAAGAACTTATTATATTCTGGGATCAAGAGACAAGAAGAAAAGAGAGAAAGGGAGGCTGTGAGGTTGTGGAGTTTTTTTTTTTTCATATGTTAATCTTCTGTGGATTCTAATATCATGCTCCATATTTTATTTTTTAGATTTAAATAAAATTATTGTTTAAAGTTCCATCTAAGTGTGGTGGTGCACAACATAATCCCTTTCCAACCAGGTTTTTGCCTCAGATGTCCCCATCAATTCCTGTTAAGGACCCCTCTGAACTGTTAAGGGCCCACTAAATACAAGCAATTCAGAGAAGTCTTTGTCTTAGTTCCAAGAGAGTTCTGATCTTCGTTGATACCCTACAAACCATATTTGCATTGTCTTTATTTAATCCTTTTCTGTAAGATCATAAGATCTAGAGACTGATCAACTCCTTATATGGCTCCAGGGCAGGGCGACACATGACAGAGGTGCAATTTTTCATGGTGCTGGAAGACAGCAAATCAACGGGGCAGGGGGGTAGGTGAGCCTCTTTATGTCCCTTATATGCTATTTAGGCTACCTGCTCAAGGGTGGGTGTAGCACTCACGCCCTTAATTTCAGCATTGGACCATGAAGCAATCATAAACTCTAGATTCAGCCACTCCTGAAAAGCCTGCACCCCATTACTATATGAGGCTTTGAGGGGCACATTTAGACACAAACCATAATACTGTTGCATACTGTTCCATTTTTAGTAGAGATATAGTTTCACTTAGGAGATATTTATTATATGCCAATATTTGGGGGTTTTTTTAGTGTTTATACTATGTTAAGGGAGATACATTTCTGGCTCTTAGGTTTGTCAATATTCAGGGTTTTTTATGCTATTTCTGCTGTTGTTCTATTGTTATTGCCAAGAAAACCTAGTTGTTGCTATCAACTGGTTTTCTTTGTATGCCAAAATCTGGATTGCCTTGTATCATTAATAACACTTTAGCTCTTTCCCAGAGAACTGCTTGCCAGGCCAAATACACTGCATCCTCTCATCCTAAGTAAATGGAGGTGGTGGGATTTGGGGACAGAAGAAAAGGCCTATAGTTAGTTATGCATTGTAGAGAAGCAAGCATTGACTACAGTGGCCACCGTACTAGCAACAAAGTCTTCCACTATAATCAATCTGCCAACCCTAGCAAACAAACAAATAAAAAGAAAAACAAACAATAGAAACATGAGAAGACAAGATGACAAAATGCCTCCCCCCAACCACCTGATTCATGGACATTTAGGGAAAGGAAATCAAAAGCTATACAACCAAATTATTCAGAAGGAAAGCTGAAGAGATTTTAAAAAAATAGTTGAATAAGGTGACAGCAAGCTAAAGGAGATATAACTAAATGGATAATGGACTTCATATACTACATGATCAGTGAGTTTATAGAAGACACTAATAAAAATCTAGCTGAGCTAAACAAAATGTTATAAAACATGAATGACCAGCTGCTTAGCAATGAATTAAGAGTCCATGAAAAGGTCCCAAAATTTTTTTCAGGAGATTAAAAATTCTACTGAAATTATGGACAGCAGAAGAGACTAATGTAAGGACAGAGTGTCAGAACTAGAAAGTAGGGCTGCTGTCTGAGACCAATTATTTAGAGATATCTTAAAAAGCAACATAAGAACATAAAAAATGGATCCAACATCTGCTAGATAATGCAATGAAGACTAATCTGGGATTGATTGGCATGATTGAAAGTCAAAAGACAACATAAAAGGCACAAAAATGAAAACTTTCTGAATATGAGGAAATAACTTAACACATAGATAAGTGAAACATATAGAACCCATAGTATCTATGATCAGAAGAGAATCTCGCCACAATACAACACACAACATACAAAAATTTAAAAGACCAACACAAGGGCTGAATATTAAAAGCTGTTTCAGAAAGGCAATGAATCACTTATAAAGGTAAAGCTATTAGAATTACAGCAGAATTCTCAACACAAATCCTAAAGGCCAGGAGAGATTGAAATGCTTCAAGCCCTAAAACAAAACAATGTCCAACCCAGGCTGATGTATCTTGAAAGCTATCTTTCAGAATTGATGGCAATATATGACATTCTTAATAAAGAGCACTTAAAGAAATTCATAACCACCAAATCAGCACTCCAAAAAATTCTGAAAGATATTCTAATGAGAGAAAAAAATTAAAAATATGAAAAGCTTCAATAGAGTGAGTACACTAGTCAGGGGGAGCAATAAAGTAGAAAGGGAAAAAAAGTACATCAGCAACAGGAAAATAATGCAGTGACAGGAATAAGTCAATACCTTTCTATAATAACTATCAATGTGAATGGCCTTGATTTCCTAATCAAAAGACATAGTTTGGCAGAATGAATCAAAAGACAAAATCAACAGTATGCTGTAAGCAAGAAATACATTTAATCCAAAAAAGAAATCCACAGATTAAAAATTAAAGAATGGAAAACAATATTCCATACAATGAGAACCTGAAAACAAGCAGGAGTAGCTATTCTGTTGTCAGACAAAATAGACTTCAAGCCAAAAATGATCAGAAGAGGCAAAAAAAGGTCAATATATATTGTTTAAGGAAACAATTCAACAGGAAGAGATAACTATGTAAACAAATACATAATAAACCCCAGTGTGACCAACTTCATAGAACAAATACTACTAGACATAAAAAATCAGATAAACATCAACACAATTGCAGTGGGGGCCTCAACACCCCATTGTCATAAATAAGTCAACCAGACAAAACAATGAACAATGAAATATCAGATTTGAAACAATTCTTTGGCCAAATTGACTTAATAGATACCTACAAAATAGTCCACTCAAGAACAGAATATGGCTAACCGGACTGTGCTCAGTGAACCCCAAGCAGCCAGCTGGCCGGGAACTCACCCTGGGCCCTGACTGTGCATACCCAGGCAGCAGTGGCAGCGGAATCCCAGTGTGCATCGGGCAAAACTGGAACTCTGCGCCCAGATGAAACTTAGACTATAGCGGACTATCTGTGCTACCTTGAAGGGAGATTAAGTGACTGCCTCACTGTAACAAGGTCTAAGCTGGCTCCAGTCAGTGTGGTGAGTATGCCCCTAAAATAGAAGTGTACAGTACCTAAATAGGGCCAGTAGTAAAGCTCCCTCCAACTAACTTTAAGACCTTGGTAAGTCTGACAAGAGTGAGGGTAACCCCTTTCTACACACAGAAAACATCAGGCAGAGTGAGGAGTGTGCCAAGAAGGACTCCCCCAACTTGAAAAAAATCAAAAGGGCCTATGAGACACACAGGCATACAATAGGGACACAGTAGGGCCTCAGCCGACACAAACACTATAGACAGGGAGATTTGATGACCTGGAATAATCTGAAGACAAAGTACTAGCAGGAACTAAAAGCTGACCTACATCAATACTACTAGACTTGTCAGCCCAGGAAGAATACAGGAGTCACCCAACAGGCCCTGCATCAGGGAGTCAGGTGACTGGCCCACCTATTCATTGTGGGACCCAGCAACTGGACAAACATCAACCTTACAGTAGGACACCAAGATACACACTACCAACAGTTCACACTAATGGGCCTGAAGACCCAAACACTAACTCAAAAGAGGAAAATGGCAAAACAAAAAAGCAGAATGCAATCTCAAACATCCAGTCCAACAGGTGTAAGTACAGGAGACATTGAAATAGAAGACTCCAAAGGTAACACACCAGAAATCTCTGAAAATATAGCAAATGAAATAAAAGAAGACAACTCCATGAGGCCATAGAGGAAATCAAATTAGAAGTACTCTCCCAGGTAAAGATAGAAGTAACAACCTTAGTAAAGGAGTTGCTGAGCGCAGCTAAAGAAGAAATAGAGAAAAAAGTACAGGAACATGGGAAACTGATTGAAACCTTGAATGAACAATATAGAAAACAAGCAGAATTCATGAAAAAAAACTGAAAGAGGCATCCAAGAAACAAAAAATTTGATCCAAAGCATGCAAAACCGTTTAAATGAAGCTGAGGATAGGATTTCAGACCTTGAGGACAGGATTGCAATTGGTGATCATAAAAGGATTGAACTTTTAAAAATAATAAAGTAGCATGAAATGACAATCCAGAAGCTTCAAGATGATGCCAAGAGCAACAGTGTAAGATTAATAGGCATTAGTGAAGACACTGGAGTCAATACAAATGACATATGTAAAATATTCACAGAAATAATATGAGAAAACTTCCCAAGCATGGGGAAAAATCTGATATGCAGATAAATGAGGCATACAGAATGCCAAACAGTCACAATCAACATAAATCTACACCCAGACACATAATAATTAAGATCTCAGACATACAACAGAAAAACAGAATACTAAAAGCTGTTAGAGAAAATACACAAGTCACCTATTGAGGAAAGCCCATTAGAATCACAGCAGACTTTCCAGTACAAACCCTCAAGTCAAGACATGACTGGAATGAGATATTTCAAGCCCTGAAAGAAAACAACCCAGACTGATGTACCCAGTCAACCCAGACTGATGTACCCAGCAAAATTTCATTCAAATTTAATGGAGAAACAAGATACTTCCATGACAAAGAACAACTGAAGAAATTTATGTCCACCAAGCCAACTCTAGAACGAGTGTTGAAAGACATACTAGACAGAGATAAAAGAGACTACAATCCCCAGAACAACAGAAAGAAAATACCAAGTAGGACAAGCAATTAAATAAGGGGGAAAAGCAGAAAGCAAACTATTGGAACATAACATGGCAAAGTTGAACCAGTACATATCAGTGATATCCATAAATGTAAATGGCCTCAATTCAAATATCAAAAGAAAGAGGTTGACAGAATGGATCAAGAAACATGATCCCACAATATGCTGTATAAAAGAAACACATCTGACCCAAAAGGAAACTCATAGATTAAAAGTCAAAGGATGGAAAACAGTATTCCATGCAACAGGAACCCAGAAACAAGCAGGGGTAACAATTCTATTTGCAGATAATGTGAACTTCAAACCTAAAATGATTAAAAGCGACAAAGAAGGTCACTACATCCTTGTAAGTAGAAAAATTCAAGAGGAAGAACTAACAATTATAAATATATATGCACCAGACACAGGAACACCCAACTATATAAGACAGATACTAAAAGAAATGAAAAACCAACTACACAAGAACACAATTATTACAGCCCATTGTCACAAAGACATAGATCAACTAGACAAAAAGTCAGCAAAGAAGTAATAGAACTGAATCATACCTGCGAGCAACTGGACTTAGTAGATGTTTACAGAGTGTTCCACCCAACCACATCAGAATACACATTCTTCTCAGCTGCACATGGCACATTCTCCAAAATAGACCATATATTATCCCATAAAACATTCTTAAGTAAATGCAAGGGTTTTGAAATTATCCCATGCATACTATCTGACCATAGTGCACTGAAATTGGAAATCAATGGCAAAAGAAATTGCAAAACTTGCATGCATACATGGAAATTAAACAACAACCTTTTGAACAACCAGTGGGCTAGAGATGAAATTAAGGAAGAAATAAAGCAATACCTACAATTTAATGAAAATGTGGAAACAACCTGTTGTACTCTGTGGGATGCAATGAAAGTCTTAAGAGGGAAATATATAGCAATAAAGAGTCATATCAAGAAAATAGAATGAGCACAAATAAACAATCTAATGCTTCATCTCAAGCTACTAGAAAAACAAGAGCAAGTGAACTCCAAAGCTCATAGAAGAGAGGAAATAGTAAAGATTAGAGCAGAAATCAATACAATCAAAACTAAAAAAACAATACAAAGAATTAATGAATCACAAAGCTGGTTTTTTGAGAGAATAAACAAAATTGAAAAACCTCTAGCTAACCTTATAAAGCAAAAGAAAGAAAAAAACCCAAATTCATGCAATAAGGACTGAAAAGGAGGAAATTACTACAGATCCCATGGAAATTCAAAAGATCATGAACACCTACTTTAAGAATCTCTACTCACATAGAGAGGAAAACACAGAGGAAATGGACAGATTTCTAGAAACATATGAACTACCAAAACTCAAACAAGAAGATATAGCAATTTTGAATAATCCAATATCAGCTATTGAAATTGAAAATGTAAAAAAAAACTTACCAACAAAGAAAAGCCCAGGTCCTGATGGATTCACAGCTGAATTCTACAAGACATTTAGAGAAGATTTGATGCCAGCATTCCTTAATCTCTTCAATGAAATTGAAAAGAAAGCAGTCCTTCCTAAATCATTCCTGAAGGCAAACATAACTCTCATACCAAAACCAGAGAAAGACCCAACCAAAAAGAACTATAGGCCAATCTCACTAATGAACACTGATGCAAAGATTCTCAGTAAAATACTGGCAAATAGAATGCAGCAAATCATCAAGAATATTATACATCATGACCAAGTGGAGTTCATTCCAGGAATGCAGGGATAGTTTAACATACGCAAATCAATAAATGTGATATACCACATCAATACAGCCAAAAACAAAAACCACATGGTCATCTCAATAGATGCAGAAAAAGCTTTCAATAACATCCAACACATACTCATGATAAAAACCCTTCAGAAACTCGGAGTACACGGTGTCTACCTCAACCTTACAAAGGCCATCTATGACAAACCAACAGTCAATATTATACTAAATGGGCAAAAACTAAAAGCTTTCACTTTAAAATCAGGAACAAGACAAGGATGTCCACTATCACCACTACTTTTCAATGTAGTTCTTGAAACACTAGCCAGGGAAATCAGACAAGAGAGAAATAAAAGGAATAAAGATAGGAAAGAACTTAAATTATCACTATTTGCAGATGACATGATACTCTATGTAGAAGACCCAAAAAACTTCATTAAAAGACTGCTAGAGGTAATAAACAAATTCAGCAGTGTAGCTGGCTACAAAGTCAGTGTGCAAAAATCAATAGCATTCCTGTACACAAGCAAGAAACTCACCGAGAGAGAAATTATGGAAATATCGCCCTTCATAATAACATCCAAAAAAATGAAATACTTAGGAATCAACTTAACTAAGAATGTTAAAGACTTATATGCTGAAAATTATACTACACTAAAAAAGGAGATTGAAGAGAATATTAGAAAATGGAAGGATATTCCTTGCTCTTGGCTAGGAAGAACCAACATTATGAAAATGGCCATACTCCCAAAACTGTGATACAGGTTTAATGCAATCCCAATCAAAATACCATCAACATACCTCACAGATCTAGAGAAAACACTCCTAAAATTCATTTGGAACCAGAAGAAACCTAGAATAGCAAAGGCAATTCTGGGCAATAAAGGCAAGGCAGGAGGCATCTCAATTCCTGACTTGAAACTGTACTACCAAGCCACAGTGATAAAATCAGCATGGTATTGGCAAAGAAATAGACCTGAGGACCAATGGAATAGATTAGAAGATGCAAGTATAAGTACAAAGACACTCAGCCACCTGATATTTGACAAAGGGGCTAAACATGTTCACTGGAAGAAAGATAGCCTCTTTAATAAATGGTGTTGGAAAAATTGGCTCTCCACATGCAGAAGACTGAAACTAGATCCATGCCTATCACCATGCACAAAACTAAAGTCTAAATGGATCAAAGACCTAAACATTAAAACAGAAACACTAAATCTACTGGAAGATAGGGTAGGTAGAAGTCTTGGAGACATAGGGGTAGGCAGAGAATTCATGAACAAAACGCAAACTGCATGGAAAATGCTTCAGAGAATCAAAAACTGGGATCTCATATTATTGAAAAGTTTCTGTACTTCAAAAGAAATCACCAGCAGAGTGAGAAGAAAACCCACAGAAAGGGAAAGAATTTTATCCAGCAACTCCTCAGACAAAGGACTTATATCAAGAACATATAAAGAATTTAAAAACATCAAGCCACCCAAATTCAAAGACCCTCTTCAATAATGGGCATCTGAGATGAACACTCAGTTCTCAGATAAAGATATACAAATGGCAAATAAATACATGAAGAAATGCTCACCATCACTGGTCATTTGAGAAATGCAAATTAAAACAACATTGAGATTTCATCTCACTCTGGAAAGAATAGCTGCCATCAAGAAATCAACTGATAACAAATGTTGGCGAGGCTGCGGGGAAAAAGGATCACTGCTCCACTATTGGTTGTAGTGTAGACTAGTGCAACCACTATGGAAATCAGTATGGAGAATTCTCAGAAGACTAGGAATGGAAGCTCCATTCAACCCAGCTATTCTCCTCCTGGGTATTTTCCCAGAAAAACTGAAAAGTTCATATCACAGTGGTATATGTGCACTCATGTTCATAGCAGCACAATTTGTAATAGCTAAATCTTGGAAACAACCAAGATGCTCATCACCTGCAGTGTGGATGAAAAAGATATGGTATTCTTATATATTGGAGTATTACTCAGCTATGAAGAAGGATGATCTTGAGGCCTTTATAGGTAAATTGAGACAAACTGAGACTATCCTCATTAGTTAAATAAATAAGAATCATATTTATAAATATCGCATTGTGTCTCTAGTGTAAAAAGTAATAAGAAATGTCGGAGTAATAAAACGCAAAATGCATAATTGCTACTGTAAAAAAGAGAGGAAAAGGGGGGTACTCTAAAGGATATAATTGCATGTATTTTTACGTGTGTAAGATGAATGACCATATTACTGTTTTTGTTAGATCATGGAGCAGAACTATGAACAGTCTCATTGTTTGAATGTGCACTTTGTATGTTTTAACTTTGTAACTTTGACAACTATTTCCAAGATGACAGTATGTAAGTTATCAAGTAATGATTTCTTAGTATTTTTTGTTATTTTCTTTTTTCCCTTGGAATTTTGTATTGTGGCTACCCTTTTTTCTATTTTGTTTGTTTTATTTTTATAGAAAATTTAAAAAAGAACAGAATATGGATTTTCTCACTAGTACTTGGAACTTTCTCCAAAATAGACCACATACTGGCCAATAAAGCATACTTGCCATAGTTAGGGTTTACAAGGAAAACTATTTAATACAGGACACATTATTTATAGGGTTATTTTATAATATTCACCCAAAGAGTCAAATGTAAAAGAGTGCAGGAGATCTGTCCACACACTAGAGACTTAAAGAATCCGGATGAGGGATCCCATGCCATTTCCCTACATGAGTTCAGCTGAAGAACTAGAGCCCACTGAAATGTCCTGCATGAGTCCAGCAGGAGGCCTAGAGCTCCAACAATGTCTCATCCAAGTCTATACCGAGGATCTTCCCTGGAAGGTTCAAAGGTCAGCAGTGGAAGCTAGAGAGTCTGCACCAGTGGGATGATGGATCTATGCCAGCAGGCTGAAGAATTGACACTGTAGCCAGGAAATGATGCTCAAAGTAGGGACCACAGCTCCCCCCAAAAGAACCTCAGCTATCATCAGCAACAGTGAAGTCCTGAGCTTCTCTGATGATAACAGTTGAGTTCTTATCAGGATAGCCAGAATGACAAGCTTCTCCAGGAGAATCAACAGCACACCATCTTCTCTTCCAGTTCTTTTATGCTGTTGGCGAGAATCCTCAGGTGGGTCATCCAAACCAAGCACCATGCTAACTCAGTTCAGCTGGGTCTCACAAGCTGACCATTAGGTAATCCATAAATACTTAAGTAAATACAAAGACCTTATCAGATCATAGCACAATAAAATTAGAGGTTAATGACAAAAGAAATTATGAAATAATCCTGAAGATTATTTGCAACTGTTTTGAAAACCTGTGTGCCCACAGATTGATGACTTCAAAAGAAATTATGCAAACAACACACTTTTTAATAACTAATGAGTCACAGAAAAATAAGGGCAAATTAGTTCCTAGAATCAAACAATGATGCCAGTACAATATATCAGAGTTTATGGGAGACAATGAAAGTAGTGCTAAGAGGGAAGTTTATAGCTGTGAATGTCCACATCACAAAACCAGAATATTTTCAGATAAATAACAGAATGATGCACTTCAAGGTCCTAGAAAAACAAGGACAATCCAAATGCAAAATTAATATAAGGATGAAAATTATGAAGATCAGAGCATAAGTAATGAATTTGAGACAAAAAAATCAATGAATCAAAGAGCTGATTCTTTGAAAGAATAAACAGAATAGACACACCATTATCCAATATTACAAAAAAGGAAAGAAAAGACCCAAATCAATGCAACTAGAAATGAAAAATATCGAATCACAATGGATACCACCAAAATCCAGATTATTTACAACTATTTTGAAAACTTGTACTTCTATAGATTTTGAATTCAAAAGAAATTAATAGATTCCTAGATACATATGAATTATCAAAACTGAACCAAGAATACTAAAACCCCTAATAATTCTAAGACCAGCAAGAAAATTGAAGCAGTAAGAATAACAACAACAACAATAATAATAAGTCTACCAGCTACCAGCTAAGAAAAGTCAAAATTCCAATGGATTTATGGTTGAATTCTACAAGAATTTAAGGGAAGATCTAACAACAATACTCCTTATATTCTTTTTTTGGGGGGAGGTGCCAGGGATTGAACTCATGACCTCACATTTGGCAGGAAGGTGCTTATGCTGCTGAGCTAAATCCCTGGCTCTCCTTGTAATCTTTAATGAAACTAAAAGAGAAGTATTCCCAAAGTCGTTCCTGGAAACTAGCATTGCCCTGATTTAAAAATCAGAAAAAGATTCAACCAAAAAAGAAAAAAATACTTTAATGAACACAGATGCAAAAATCCTGCATAAGATACTAGCAAACAGAATGCAATAAATCATCAGAAAGATGACATACATCATGGTCAAGTAGATTTCATCCCAGCGATGCAAGGATGGCTCAGTGTATGCAAACCAATAAACATAATGCATCACTGAAACAGGAGCAAGGACAAAAACCACATGACCATCTCAATGGATGGATAAAACCCTTTGGCAAAATCCAACATCCACTCATGAAAAACTCTGAAGAAAAGATATTGAATGACTATCTCAATTTGATGAATGTTATTTATGACAAGCCTACTACCAACCTCATGTTAAATGGGCAAAGCTGAAAGCACTCCCTTTAAATCAGGAACAAGACAAGTAATAGCCACTATCACAACCCTGCTCAACATTAGCCAGAACAGTGAGGCAAGAGAAAGAAACAAAAGTGATACATACAAAAACAGCCAAATTGCCATTATTTACATATGACATGACCCTCTACAGAAGACAACAAAAAGTCCATGAAGAGATTCCTAAATTTATTAACCAAATTCAGGCATGTAGCAGGATAAAAAAGTCAACACACAAAAATTAATAGTTTTCTTGTACACCAATAATTAACTCACTGAGAAAAAACTTAGGAAAGTAACACCATTCAAAAGAGTATCAAGAAAAGTGAAATACTTGGTAATTAACTAAACCAAGGAAATGAAAGATCTCTCCAACAAAAATTAGTACTCCAAAAAAGATCAAAGAGGACATCAGAAAATGGCAAGATAGCTCTCCTCCCTGGATAGCAGAGTCTATTTAGTTAAATGGCCATGTTTCCAAAACTGGTACACAGATTTAACAGAAACCCAATCAGGCTACCAAAGGCATTTCTAATAGAACTAGAAAAAAGCACCCAAACATTCATACGGACCGAGAAGAGACTCAGAATATCAAAAGCAATCCAGGGAACCAAGAGCAAAACAGGAGGTGTCACAATCCCGGATCTTCAGTTATGTTACAAAGCTACAGTGATTAAAAAAAATCATGATATGGTACAAGTAACACATAGATTAATGGAACAGATAAAGCATGCAGTGACAACTCCCCCACCCAGTCAGATATCTGATCTTTGATAAAGGGGCAAAAAGCATACACAGAAGAAAAGATACCTCTTTAATAAATGGTACTGGGAAAACTGGTTACCCTTATGCAGAAGATTAAGTCTAGATCCATATCTCTCATCATGTACTAAACTAAAACCAAAAGGGATCAAAGATCTGAATGCTGAAACAGAATGTTTTAATATGCTGGAAAATAAACAGGAAAAATTCTTGGGGGAATAAGCTACACAAAGACCTTCTGAGCAGAACCCCAATTGCAAAAGCAATAGTACCAAGAATCAGCAAATGAATTATATCAAATTAAAAAGCTCTTTCTGCACAAACAACCAATAGAGTGAAGAGACATCCTACAGAATGGGGAAAATTCTGCTCTTCCTTGGATAAGGCACTAATATCTAAAATATACAAAGAACTAAAAAAAAAAATTAGACCCTCCACCAAAATAAAAGACCCAACCAAAAATGAGCCAGGGAAATGAATAGACACTTCACAGAAGAAGTATAAATGGCCAATAAATACTTGGAAAAATGTTCAGCATCTCTGGCTATTAGAGAAATTCAAATTAAAACAACACTGAGATTCCATCTTATTCCAGAAAGAATGGCCATTATTAAGAAATCAAATCATAACAAATGTTAGCAAGACTGAAGAGCAAAAAGAACCCATCTAAATTGTTGGCCGAGATGTAAACTCATACAACTATTACAGAAATCAGTATGAAGATTCCTCAAAAACTAAAACTAGAAATTCTATTTGACCCAGATAGCCCTTGAGGTGCTTTTCTGAAACAGTTAAAGACCTCATGTTAGAGAGTTACATACATACTCATGTATACAGCAGCACAACTCATAACAGCTGAATCTTTTTTTTTTATAATTTTATTTAAAGAGGAAAAAACAAAACAAAATAAAACAGAATAAAGGGTAGCAACCACACAGTATTCCAAGGAAAAAAGGAAAAGTACAACAATAAAACCTAAGAAATTATTACTTGACTAATTACATACTGACTTCTTGGAAATAGTTGTTCAAATTACAAAGTTAAAGCATGTAAAGTAGACA
>PVJX010019648.1:0-34567 GCA_004027295.1 Dolichotis patagonum | reverse complement strand
CAAGAAGCAGCTTTCTGGAAAGGTAAGTCCAAGATTTTGCACTCCACTTAGTCACAATATTTAAAATTCCTTGAGTAAAGAGCAAGTCTAAATTGCAAGTACTTCTAGGAAAGGGAATCAAGTGATTTAGCTCCATTTCTGGGCGAAGGGCATGACTCGCTCTGCCAGATCAAGCAAAACTAAAGCAATGCCTCTGATCTCCTAAGAGAGAGAGACGATGAAAGCAGTCCTGCCCCAGAGCCCAGGCATGAAGTAGGGAAATACCCCTTAGCCATAAAAAAAACCCTGAAACCAAGTTTCTGAGTCACTTTCCTGTTGCTGAGACCCAACACCCCACAACTACAATTTAAGGGAGGAGAGGTTTATTTTGGCTCACGGTTTTAGTCCATAGTTAGCTGGCTCTAAGACAGAAACAGCCTGGTGGAGGAAAGTTGTTCACAACATGGTGGGAAAGACAGAAGGGAGAAGCCATGGAGGGAGACATGTCCTTCCAGCTTACATCCCTGGTGATCTGCCTCTAACCAGGACACAACTCCTACCTGATGCACTCATCAGTGGACTAATCTACCCTCATGAACCAATCGTCCTCCAAACGCATGAGGCTTTGGGGAATGCTCCAGATCTAAACCATAACACCAAGCCACTGAAAACTCAGGTGAGGAGTCAGAAGGATACAAAAATAGAGAATGACAGAACTACGAGCAGCTAGACTTGGTTCAGGATATCTGTGCTGGGGCC
The DNA here is from genome assembly GCA_004027295.1 of Dolichotis patagonum. Classification (NCBI taxonomy): domain Eukaryota; kingdom Metazoa; phylum Chordata; class Mammalia; order Rodentia; family Caviidae; genus Dolichotis; species Dolichotis patagonum. Next base: position 33,829 of record PVJX010019648.1, on the reverse strand, counting down.
AATAGGAGAAGAGAGCAGGCTTCTGAGGTTGGCTTCCAGAGGTGGCAGTGGAGGTGGAACATGTCATAAAAGAAGAAAGAGACTGAGTGGAGTCACAAGGCAGGGAATATTTATATGTGAGTCAACAGCAGGGATTTGGGGTGAGGAGGGAGTGGTGCCAGTGATTTTGAGGAGCCCTTTGCAGAATACAGCCTTCCTAGGTGAAGGGTCAGAGCTTTGGATTTTAGAGTAGAAACGCAGGTTATATCTCACCTCCTTCCCTGAATGCAGAGATTAGATTTGGTCAAGAATAAGTCCCTGGGAAGCAATTGTGAACACCCCGCCTGTTTGTCTTGTTGATGAATATGTTAGTGGGAGCAGAGTTGGGAGTGTGGGCGTCTGACAAGGCCTTTATGATTCTAGAATCACTCATTACACCTTCTTCCTCCTCCTCTGCCTTGTCTAATGGGGTTCAGGTACCTACCACACAAAGAGCAAGAAAACACTCACTGTAAGTAACACAGAGGCTGGGCCCTGCCCTCTTGCCCTTCAGAGGGAACTGGTGCTTACATTCAGTTTGTGTTTCAGCTCTCCCTTTACCTCCTGCAGGACTAAGCCTCCCCTCTTTCAATCTCTGGGTCCTTTCAAATCCTTCATCAACAACCACCTGCCACAGGGTTTCTAATCCTAAGAAGTGGGAGTCTGGCCCTCCTCCTAACATTAGTTCCTCCTCTCATACTCCACAGCCTCATTTGCCTTGGACCACAAAGATGGTTTCTCAACTCTTCTTTCTCTGCAGTTCAGCTCTTCTCCTAGGACCTTCATCTTGGAAGATGGGGCCATCATTCAGTGAATGACATTGGGCCGGAAATTTGGATGCCATCCTGAACCTCTCAGTTGGTCTCAGACACTCAAGTGATGATATTTATTGGGCATCTTCAACAAGATGCCACACCCTGTTAATTGTGCTTAAGAGCAGCAGACACTAAGCAAATTCCTGCTGTCATGGATTTGCCATCAGTGGCCTGTGGTGTGGACCCTCCTGAGAATCTGTTGCTTCAGTTCCCTCCTGCCTACTGTCGCTATCCTTGGTCCTCCCCTACCTGGAATCTTCCAGTTGGTAGCCAGCATGATCTTACAAGCCTATATCTACCCTCCCTGATGCTTTACCAAAAACTATGAATAAAGATTTTTTTTAAACAACATTGAGTGAAAAGATAATGCTGTAAATTATGTCAAAAGTGTTATACAGCTTTTAAAATGCACTGAAGGAAAAAAATAAAATAAAATGCACTGAAGTAATATATTATTCTTGGATATACACATGTGGTAAAAATACAGAGACATGAACTAGAAGAATCAGCCCAAATTCATGATGGTACCGCCTCTGGGTTGCAGGAATGCAGTACAAGAGAAGGGGACAAAAAAAAAGGACATTTGTCTGTGATTACTTGTTTGTGTTATTTCAAAGACTGAAGAACAAAGTGGACAAATTCTTATCAGTTACTTAACAAAATCCTAAGTCTGAATAGTGAACACAAAGATGTTACATTATTCTATTCTCTATATTGTGGGAAACTACATCAAAATTTAAACTGGAAGACTCTCAGGGGTCCCCTACTGTCCCTACTTTGTTAGCCTGGCACGTGGGGTGCAACATAAACAGGTGCCCAGCCCCATCTCTGCCCTGAGGGAGCTCAGTTCCCAGGCCCTCAGGCTCTGGACGCCCCTTCCTGCTGTGCTACCTCTTTCCAGACTTACCCCAGTGAGGTGGAATGGGTGGAGGGAGGATGGCTGTGTCAGGAGCTTTTTCTGGACAGGACAATTCTTTCTTGTCCTGGTTTGCATCTAACTGCAGTGAGGCAGATCACCTGTTTCTTTTTACTTAAAGTCTGGTTTGTTTCAAAACTGTTATCAGTGAGGGGAGGATAGAGAAGAGTAAGACCCTCCACAGTGCCCTCCTCTCCCAGGCCCAGCCTTCCCAAATAGCCTAGCCCTGAGGCATGATTTCCAAACAGAATGGGGAAAACTGATAAGCTCTCCCCTGGTCTGGCTCTGGAAGACTGTCCTCCAGCTTCCCTGTGGGAGCTGGTCGAACTGCTTTAGTGCAGGCTGTACCATCCTGTAACCAGAGGCCAGAGACCCAGCTGGGCACGACTGGGCCACAGGCTCCCTGTGGGATGCTGCACAGACACTGAATTCTGGGCCTTGCCCTGTGCCACCCTCACTGCCACCCTGTAGCACTTCAGAGTTCGCTCTCCTAGGTTGGTGCAGCCTTTTTCACAGACGGGTCTTGGACTTTATCTGCTGCCTGCTCCCTCCCCCCTCCTTGCCCATGCAATGCCAGCTGTCCTTTCCCCTTGGCAGCACACTTCACTGAATTAGGACTGCTTGTCTATGTCCCTGCCCTCTGCGGCGGCAGCGCTCTCCAGCAGGGCAGAAGTCTCAGCCTGTTCACAGTTACATCTCCAGTGCTTGCAGCCCTGCCTGGCTCATACTGTGTGCCCAGTGCTCTTTCTGCTTTTGGTGAATTAGTAAACTGTGTCTCCACTAGACTGTGGGCCCCTTGTTGATGGGCACTATTCCCTGATCACCACCACTTCTTTAGTGCCTTACACAGTGTGTACCACATTGTGGCTGCTCAATTAATAGTGATGGATTTGAATCAGTGGGCCTCAATTTTTCACCTTACAATGTGGGCAAGAGGAAGAGTCTGCCTCTCCCTCCCTCTTCCCCCAAGCATGGTTCAGGGTTGAACCACATACCCAAACCTTCTACTGCTTCCACAGAAACGAGTGGAGCCAACGAGTGCTGGAAACCCTCCACGGCCCAGCAGCCAGAGCCAATGATCTGGGGACTCCTGGGAAGAAGGACTGCGCCAGCCCCGCCCCATCCACCTGAAGATTCCACTGTCCCTTCTGAATTCCCTGTGTTTTCCCAAGAGCCTTGTTTCATCTTGTTCTGTTGTCAGGGAAAATGTTGTGGCCAAGGGGACCTATGTCTCAACCTGAAATAAAATATAGGATCTGTACCACTTTAGAACAGATGTTCCTCTAGAACTTTCTTTTCAAGTTCCTATCACCATTCTACCTCCAAATCCAATCTCTTCTCCAGGAAGTCTCTCTTGGTTAAGCGAAACATGTTTTAATTTTCAATCCCTCCTCTCTTTATACCCCAAGAACACTTATAACTTGTACTTCTTTCCTTTGCTGTTGAAGTGTGTTTTATCTTCCTAGCCATCATGCATAGGCAGCACTATTTTAAGGTTTGATAGACGATTATTGCAAATTGACAAGAAGAAAAAATATACACTAACAAGAAAGTGGAGGAAGTTTTCTTTTTTTTACTTTAACAGAATTTGCCAGTGCTTGTGAACTCTGTAGTACAATAAGATAATTTGTCTTCTGTAAAACCTTTCAGGAAGAATCAAGCAACTGTAAATACCCAAGAATGAAGGCCATGTGTCTTATTTGTATTATTTTTCTAACCTCTCTACTCTATAGGGTTTGTTCAGGCTTGCCTTTAAATCCCGAGTGTTGATTGGCTGATTTAGCTTTGGATAATGGTCCACTGACATACCCAGATCATTTTGAGACAAAGAGTTATGTCCTGGCCTGTGGACGCAGGTTGGGAAAGGACCCCTTGGTGTGACCCGTGATCTCCGGATTCTCAGGTTCCGCAGTGGGGGTGGGGTGGGCACGAGGAAATGGAGAAAAGAGTACAGCACACACCGAGCCGGCGGGGAGCGGAGAGAGGAGCCTGGGCCCGGGCCAGAGGTGGCTCCCCAGGGAGTCCTCAGAGCGGGCTGCCGGACGTTGCTCCATCCTTCCCGCCTGACGGATGGGTCTGCCGCTCAGCACAAGCTGTGGGACCGGGCCGCTGCTGCCAAGGCAGAACAGTGGCGCTTCTGTGCGCTGCTGCGCGCGGGCCGGGAAGCCGCGGTGATGGGGAAAGCAGACCTCCCGGAACAGGCGCGGCGCGGCGCGGGGCGGACCCGCCGCCGGCTCTAGGAAGCGCGGCTGCCGCCCCAGCACGGGCCGAGGCCTCGGCGAAGGGAGCTGGGCAGGGGGCGCACCTAGGATTGTGCGGGGAGCTGCGGCCGGAAAGGGGCAGCGGGCTGCCGCAGGGCTGGGCCGGGCGCTCGGGCGCGGGAACCAGCCCCGCACCCCGATCGCGCTCAGCCACGCCGCGCTCTGCGCTTCCCGCGCTGCTGGCATCGTCCGGCCTCGGGGTCACCTCGCCGCCCCGCGCCGGGCGGGCTCGGCCGGGTCCCGGAGGCTCCGCGCTGAGCCCCTGGCCGGCTCCGACCCGCCCGGCAGCCGCCTCCCCCTCAGCGTTAATTAAAACCTGCGAGATGGAGAGGCTGGCGCGGGCGGCTCCGTTTTATTTGCTGCATCTTTCATGCTGCTGACGATCGTAAAGGGCTTTAATATTGAAATATGGGCCATTTTCCCAGCTCCAGCCCTCGCCGCGCGCTCTCCACACCCCCACACCCAGCCACCCCGCGCTTGATAAAAGAGCCCCTGCAAATCCATTAAGAAGAGATAATTGAAAACTCCAGGGTAATATTTAAGGCCGCGCGCAGACGCGAGGCGGAGGACCCGACTGCGCCAGCGGGGCCCGGCGGTGCCAGCCTCTCGCGCTTGGGCACCAAGGCCACTCGCTCGGGGACACGAACTGCTGCGCTCCAAGGGCCCGCTAAACTCCTTGGATTTGTGGAAGACAGGCTGGGTACTCCCAGCTCCAAAGTGATAGGTCCTCCTGGGCAAAAGGGGGGCGCCCGGGTCCACTCAGGCAATGGCTATTTTTGGCCTCTCGGGGCCCAGTGCTCCCCCAGGTCCGTGCCGGTCCATTGGCAAAACGACAGTCCCGGCTTCAAACCAACCCAGCACCGTGGACAGGGTACCGAGACGCCAAATCTGAGCAGAGGTGATCCTTGCTAGAGCTGCGTGGTGAGGACTCAGGAGTTTGCTGTTTGTTCTCTTCTGTCCTATTTTGTACATTTTCAGTCTCCCACAACACAAATGTGTAGGTGGCAGCTCTGCATATCTTCCTTTACACTTTTCTCTCCCATCACTGCAGGCTACCTGTTGTCCTGTACTTTACGGTGTTGTCATTATCTATTTAAAGTTTGTCTTACCACACTGTGAGATCTTGAGGCCAGGGATCAAGTCTAATTTCCCCCCTCAGCCCTTCCTTCTGGCCCAGGGCCAACCACGGAACATGCGTTCTGCAAACGACATTGAGCTGGCTGCTGTATGGATCCCTAGAGCTCTCCAGGGTTTCAACATCAGGCTGCAGAGCCATATGGGCTGGTGGGCAGAGCACAGAAGGGGAGAAGGGCCTGTGACATTGGATAGACTCATCTGTCTCCCATAGTGACTGACTTCAGAGTAGACAGGGGTGAGGGTAGGGCTCTGTTCTGCACTGTGGTTTAGGAATGCTTAGGTCTCTGCCTGGGTCCTTTGAGGGTGCTTCTGCACTTGATTTGGCTCCCAAATCAGTCTCCCAATCAAATCAGACTTCTCTCTCTCTCTCTCTCTCTCTCTCTCTCTCTCTCTCTCTCTCTCTGTCATTTGAAGTTATTTGAAGACATAGCCAGGCAAAAGGCATCCCAATCAGTGCCCTACTATCCCCTATCCCATCCACTGGCCCTTTCATGCCCCAACTTTATGAAACACTGTGCCTGATACCTTCCAGAGATGCATTCCCATTGAGGAAAGGGGCTGTAGTGACTCAGATCTGTAGATGAAAGATTCCCTTTGTGTGACCAGGATGATGGCCAGACCCTTCCACTTCTCCATTTTCAACAAAATACTCCTGGTAGAACCACAAAATGCCAGAGCTGGATACAGCCAGAAGAACCCTGGGTCCACCCCTCTTAGTATGTATGGGGCAGTTGTGATCTAGAAAGGGTCTTTGATGAGCCCAAGCCACAAAACCATTGGTGAAAAAGCCAATGTTAGAATCTTAGCAAGTTCATGGCAGAGTTGAAATTAAAATCCCAATCCCTTAATTCATTCTAGTACATACAATTGATATTCTACATACATCTCATTTAAACCCCACAAGTTTATGAGATAGTACTTCAGTTACCATCTACAGATAGGACAGTATGGCAGAGGTTAGTGATTTGTCCAGTGTCACATACTAGTAAATAACAGATTGAGGATTTGAATTCCAGTTTAACTACTTCCAATTCCAGTGTCTTCTTCACACCTTTCTCAGTAGCCTCCCAGATCCCAACTCAGCAAGGTGGGGTCAGTTTCTCAGACACTCTTCCAGAAGACATCTGCTTCGTGGTCTTTCTCCTCCTCACTTCTCCTCCCTCCACCCAGGGCAGTGCTCTTTGGCCTGTGTGTGGGGGTTAGGGGTGTAGTCCTAGTTATGGTTCTAGACATAAACTTCCATGAACTAAAGCCATGCAGAGCCGAGTGTCCTAGCCATGCAGCCTGTCTCGTCCTGTGACACGTAGTGCTACTCCTGTTCATGGCCACCAAGGCCTTAGCCGTAAATTCCCAGTTCTTAGCTCTTAACCATTAGCAAGCAATTGGGCTCATCCGAACGACTTTATGAGACTCAGGTCAGATAAATGGATTGCCAGAGGTCAGGAACAAGGGATCTCCTGGCTTGCCTTACTTCACAAGTGTCCCCACCACCCAGATGTGAACAGATTTCATCTGACTCACAGCTGTGGGTGGAGGTGGGTAACTCACACCATGCGAGGGAGGGAAGGAGGCCCTAGATGTGCAACTTCAAGTCGCCCACAGTCTAGAATTGGAGATGTGCTCATATGTGCACACTCTCAGACCCCACTTCTGATTCAAATTCGGACTCTCCAGCAACCCCCAACCATGCTCACCTCAAGTCTCCTGATGCCCTCACTCTCTGATCCACCCTTGAAGTGGTATAAGAGCAGTGCTTGCCAAAGTTGTGGCTTGGAGGCTGAGATTCTGTTTTCTAACCAACTCTCAAGTGAGACCAGTGCTCCTTCTCCAAGGACTTTTTTTTTTGGCACTGAGAATCGAACTCAGGACCTTGTGCTTGCCAGGCAGGAGCCATGCCACTGAGCTAAATCCCTGGCCCTCTCCAAGGATTTTAGACAATAAGTTGGAGCAGATGTTCAGAATGTGGAAGAGATGATGCATAGAGTATAAGAAGGCCCTTTCTCTCACCTTCTGACTCCTCAAATTCTGCTATGCACACCCAGCTCACTGATCCACTTCTGGAATGCTACTACCCCATTTTCCATGTGGCTCTGGCCCACCCTTAAAAGTATTAGCCCAAACATTACTTCCTCAGAGAGAGTTTCAATTTAATGGATCCCCAGTCCACCCTGTCTGTGATCTCTTTGGCACTCTTTATAATAGGTATCAAGATTTCATCTTATGTACTTGCTTGCATGCTATTTTTAAATCTGTTGTGCCCTGTGACAGAGTCCATGAGTTCAGGGATCATGCCTATCCTGTCTCTTCATGCATTCTCAGCACGCAGTGCCCCACACACTATTGCTGAGAGAATGAGCGAAGCCTTTCTGTGCTGACACACAATGGGAGAAACATCAGTCAGGGAGACTGAAGCCATAGATAACCTGAGAAAGCTTCTTGGAGGCAGGAAAGAACATGTGTGGGAAGGGAAGTGATCTGAGGCAAGAAGGAGGCAAGTGCTTCTGGTAGTAGATCGCCCATTGGCCCAGGTTGACATGACAGAGCAGGGAAGGGGTTCGGCGGGAAGGGTGCATGTGAAGGAGCTTGCAAACAGTAGCAGGCATTGGGAAGGCACATGGTCTACATCCTGGCCTCCTGTATAGGACCTTCACTCATTTATTCTTTCCTATGGGTCTCAGCTTCTTATTTATGTATTATGAACCAAGCACTTGCTGGGTACTGCAAACACAGGGATGAAACAATGAGTCTCATCCTGCCCTTGTGGAGTTTACAGTCTCTCAAAAGACACTGCTATTAATCTAATCTGGTACAGTTAGGATAAATCAACAATGGAGAAACCTATGATAATCAATAGCAAGTGATTAGGCTCATCAAGATGACTTTATGAGAATTATGACAGATAAATACATGACAGAAGGTCTGGAATAAGAGATCTCCTGCTTTTTCTTGCTTCAGAAGTGTCCCCACCACCCAGATAAAGGCATCAAATTTAATGATGATAGAGAAGCCTCCCTAGGGAATGACAGTCATCCAGAGTCCTGGTGGGCAGGGTTCTTCCTCCCCAGCCCCCAGAACCCTCCACCAGCCTCCTGGACAGTCCCAGCTCCTTTGCACTGCTCCTTTAAGAGGAGCGTCTCTTCCCTGAGTGAAGGAGGTTCCGGGCATACAGCCCAAGCTTGCCAAGGTTGTGGGCCATAAATCAATGCTGGCACTCCCTTGGCAGTGGGCTCTCCTCTGAGCTGCCCAGATGGCGGGCAGGCCTGGGGCTCTAGGGGCAGCCAGAATTTCGGGATGGGGGGGCTGGGAAGGTGGAGACACAGCTGGGCCCTGACCACCCCCCCCATAGCAGCTGCCCACCTCTAAAATCCCTGGGCCATGGGGAATGTCAAAGTCTTTCTATCCCAGTCTCAAGGATCTTCAGAATAGAGTCACATGATAGCATGGCCTTTTGAGGTCATTGCCTCCACTCTTGATAGTGACCCAGGCCTCCATCACATATACCCTCTGAGACCACTGGTGACCTCCTGGAGTCACACTCTGCTAAAGTCTCCAGTCCCAAAGTTCTGGTTGTGGCTTGACCATCCCTCTTGCTGGAGTTCAGGTGTGCTCTTCATCCTCTGTGAAGGGCAGCAGCTCCCATGTGGGTAGGCCTTGGAGCTCGGGTGACAGCCCTTTCCTTCACTCTAAGCCTCTCAGAACAGCAGGACAAAAAGATCCGCAAGGTCAGCTGGCAAGGGTAGAACTCTGCCTTCGGGGTTGCCATCCCTCAGCTGCCCTCACAGGTGCTATGACAGAGAGAACATATGTCGTTCCCACCCCAGAGGACAGTCACAACATCTCAACAGCCATCACCCCAAGAGCTCGGCTCAGAAGGTCTTAACAGAATGGGAAAGGCAGTCTCCTCCTAGGCTGGGACCTGGAAGCCAAGTCTCAAGACCCCTCCCTCAGAGAAAGGGGGCTCAGCTGCTCCCCCCACCCACTCCTAAGCCACCAAACAGTGGGAAATTCTGCTACAGAGAACAAGAGAGACTTCCTGGGTAGTCTTATGCTCAGATTTTCCTATGAAACCCCAGAGCTCACAGGTTCTCAGAGACCTTTCTCATGTGCTCATTATACAGATGAGGAAACCAAGAAGTTAGGTCAGGCCTTTGAGCAATCAGGCTATTTCCACTCACCCATTTAGCTCCTGAACAGAAATTCTTGAGCCACCACCAAGCAGGATGTATTAAACTCTAACTGTAATAGGGTAAATGGAGGTTACTGGAAAGAAAGTAAATCAAAGAATTGAGTTCTCCAAAACAGCACAATGTGGGTGGGGAGGGAGTCAGGAATCAGGTTGAAATTTAGCAAAAAAGGCAATGCAGAGAATGCAGAAGTATACTAGTCTGGAGCCCAGAGCAAAGAGGTGGTATATGGGGCTTCTGGGGTTCCTCATTTTGGGTCCCCCCAACTTTCACCTGTCCAAGCCTTCTGAGTATTTACAGTAATTTAAATTCAAGCCTTATCTCTGCTGATTCTCTTGGCTTATTTCTTACTCTCCTGGGATGGCTTATCTGGCTGCCAGAGTCATTTGCCGGCTCTAATTTGTGTTTCAATTAAAGTTCCCACAAACAGGGGCTTAATGTGCTGTTACCAAGAGCTCCTGAGCCTCCTGCAGCTCCAAGAAGCTGAGGGGCCAGAGGAAGAAACCATTTTTGCATGCACCACAGCCATTTGGGGGATCCCATTGGCTGTAGGAGCTTCAGGGGGCTCAACCAGGTGTCTCTTTCCTTGGTCTTTATCCAAACTGGTGAGGCCTAGACGAAGGGAAGGGCCAGCATGCTCACAAGGAGCTCCCTATGGTTGTCCGCCTGTTTTCAGGACCTTCAGAAGAAGGCTGAGGAGGTGGACAATAAGGAGAGGGCAGAGGTAGTACAGAGGCTTAGGAGTCTCCATTTTTTTCAAACACTCATCAATGCTAGGTGCCACAGCGCTGTCCTGAGCACCTCATAGCTATGAACTCACTCAACATTTACTACTCTCCTATGAGGTAAGTGTTATCACCAGCCCCATTTTATAGGTAAGGACCCTGAAGCACAGAGAGGTGAAGTAACATGCCCAAGATCACACAATCACTAAGAAGTGGGTGCAGGGTTCAAACTGCAGAAGTCTGGCTCCAGGTTCCAGTACTATGGCAAGATGACCCTTGAGCCAAGATTTGTCTGTCGCCCTTCCTGGTTATAAAGGTGGGGCTTCTCTTTGGCAGAGTATCTGAGACAGTGGAGTCCTGTCCTGCTCCCTAGGATCTTTACCTCTGTGGGTCTAATCGTCTCACCTGTAAAATGATAATAAGGAACTTGGACTGAAGATGGGAAGTTTCAGTGGAAATTCCCAGCAGGGACTGGGACAGCTTATCAGAGTGACCATTCCTGGGTAGGTCCTGAGCAGCTATGTTTCCTTCCCTGCGGTTTAACCACAAGGCTTCCTAATGCATTTCTTGCCTCTGATTTCAAGACAGCAGGTGGCAGTGACTCTGTATCTCTTAGCGGAAACCCTCAGGAAAGAGCTGGACACATTTGTTAGTCCAAGTCCTTGCTCTGCCTCTGGGGAAGCCTAGAGAAGAGGATAGTAAAGCTGCAAACCACCCTGTCCCTAAGTGAGCCAGTCAGGGTTCCAATGGGAAAGAAAAGACGCATTCAGAAGGGCTTCGCTGAAAGCCTGAATGGTAGGGCAGTCCTTAAAGATCTAAACAGAGTTAGGGAAACTAGCAAGAGCAGATGCAGGAGCAGGAAGCCCCAGAGAGATGGAAATGGTGCTACTGAGGCCAACCATGCGCTGCAGCCATTGAGAACTTCAAGCTGGAACGAAGGCAGACTGAGATGGAGAAACAAACACTCTGACTCTCCTCTCTCCCTTCCCTGCTAGCATGTCTTTTGGCCAAACCCAAGAGAAACAAGAGGTCAGAGAGCCCAGTTGACAGTCTTCATGTATCAGCCTCCCAGGACACAGAGTAGCACAAAGAACCCGGGGCACAGGAACTGTGTGTGTGTAACTATCGTCCCACCTCCGTGATTCCTGCTTTGACACTGGAGCCTTATTTCTGCTGTTTTATTGCCACCACTGTTGCTGCCTGCAGTCAGTCAACTGGTGACTGACAGGGGAAGGAGACTGAAGACTCCTTTGCCACAAATGTCCCTGCTCAGAGGGAGGTGGAATCCAAGCAGAAAGTAGCTTGAGGGGAGAGGGCCATGGCTGTTTGAGTACATCTGGGCCTGAGGCTGCTCAGTCCCAGCTTGGAGAGAAAAAGACAAGAACAGCGATAGCGGCTGGAATGTCAATAGCAGCAGCAATAGTCAGTGACTCGCCTCCCTTGGCATATGATACAAATCACTGCGAAGCTTCCTTCTGCCTCCCCTCTCTAGAACAGGAGTCCCCGTGGGGCAGGGATTTTGTCTTTTTCATCCTTGACACCTAGCCTCATGGCTCTTAGAGGCATAACCAGAATTTATCGAATACGTAAGTAAATAGATGGGGAAATGATGGAACAAGCCATTTGCAGCTCCTGTGCACAGCCCTGGGCCCACATCAGGGAGCACTGCTGGACGAATGACTGACGGACAGCACCCTCACAGAAGCTTCAGTTCAAACACCTGCCCCGATGGTTTCCCTTGCAGCCATTCAGTCACAGGCCACATCAGCCCACGTTTGTCTCCAAACTGGCTAGGGGCTGTGCTCCGATGGCACCGTTTAAATGCAGTGACTTCATTTGGTTCTTCACAATGAGGGAACAGGGGACAGCAAGTTACTTCATTTCTCACAGCAGCCTTCCTGAGAGCTCTTTCTCTGGGGAAACCTTGATTCATGGCGCATGTCTGTGGCATTCCCGGCTGGAGCCCTTGGCAAGAGATGGAAGGAAAGGATGACAGTGCCAAGGAGGCAGCTGAAGGATCGTCACCCTGGGAGCCACAGCTCCAACTTGCTTTTTCCAATGGGCCATCAAGAGTGAGGGAGGCGGGTAAGAGGAGGAGCACCAGACAGACTAGAGTCCCCAAGGGTTGCCACTGTGGGCCTGCCCACCTGAGGAAGTGGTTACACATGCTAGAGCCAAGCGGCTTCGGAATCCCTGCTCCACCACTTGCTGGCTCTACAACCTCAGGCAAGAAACCTGAGTACTATGCCTCCATTTCCTTATCTTAAAAAAGCATGGATACTACAAATACTTCATATGGTGCTAGAAAAGAAAAGTTAATAGTGATGAATATCTAGCAGGGCATACAGTGCTTAGGAAGCCCTACATAAATTTCACTATGTAAAATTAAGCTGGGCCTTTGGGTTACAGCCCCACAAACTTCTTCTTTCTGTAATAAGCTCCGCCTCAGGTCCCTCTTATATCTGTGGCAAGGAGTGAAATAATGTGTGTGAAAACTACAGCATGCTAAAAGTTTGTTATTTGTCATTAAGATTGCCAGGAAGCTGGATTTAGCAGGGGTTGGAGAGATCCTAAAGGCTTGTCAGTCATCAGCTTCTGATTATCTGCCTTGTTGAGGTCTCCTTCTTGTCAGCATCATCAGCTCTTGGTTTGTTCAAGTCTTCGGTTGACAACAGCCAGGCCTCTCATGGTTCCTCCCACATGCAATGGAGAGCTCTGAGAAAGAGCAATTTGAAAGCAAAACCGGTCCTTCCATCCATGCCCAAGAAGCAGGCAAGCAGCCTAACAGCAAGCTGTGGGAGAGGAGCCTGGCACCTGTGCAGCCCATTCTGACTGGGAGGACAGAGTGAGAGGGTAACCAGCTATTTACCTAACTTCTCCAAGTATCAGTTCTTCTCCTACTCAAAATGAGAATAATTATGCTAATCCAAAAGGCGAACAGCAGTATGATGTATAAATTCATTGGTGTATGGCTGACCCATGAACGGCAGCTAGTATTTGCTGACAGTTTGCATTTTCTGCATACCTACCCCTCTCAGAGATGGAGAAGTAATGCTAACTTCCAGACTAGAAAGGGGGTGGTAACAGAAAGTGATTTATAACTATGATTTTTTCACATTTTATTTACAGAGTACAAAGTAAATGCTTACATAGCCACCCATCCATCCATTCATTCAACAAGTGTTTGTCGAGTTTACATGATTTGCCATTGTCTCATTCATCTGTGTTTGTCTTGCCCTCACCATCAGGACTGCTAGAGTCAGGAGGGTAGGGACATTGTTCCCAGGTGAGAGGATACATGGAGCTCAAGGTATGTCTGAAGACGGCAAGGGTCTAGGTATGGAGGTGGAGGCAAGCTGCCTGGATTCTGGGTCAGTTACACATCCATGGACCTAACTTTCCCTTTGCCTGGAGCCTCTGCAGACCTTCCTTCAACTGTGAGGCACTACAAGTCACTTGACAGCAGACCAAGGAATGAGCTCCCATTCACCTGCTATGTCTCTGAAGCCCCAGAAGAAAGGTCCACATCCTCTAAACTGAGGAGTACAGCAAGTGGACAAAATACCAGCAGCAGTAGGGGAAAAAGGGGAAAAAAAAAGAGAAAGAAGGAAGTAGCTCCATAATGTTTAAGAGGAGGAAAATCAAGAGATATGTCCAAGGCACTGTTTTCATGGGTACTAAGTACTCCCACATGTAAGACATACCTACTTTTATTTTATTATTTCATATTTTGAGACAGGGCCTCACTATGTAGTTCAGGCCACCCTTGGACTCACTATGTAGGCCAGGCTGGCCTCAAACTCATAATAATCCTCCTATTTCAGCTCCTGAATGCTGGGATTACAGGTGTGCACCACCATATTTGGCAAGACACACCTGTTCTTGAACACAGACCTCATTCTATATATGATCCGGGCTGTCTAGAGACATGAGAGAAAGGAAGTAATAATTTCAAAAAGTGGAAACAACCCGAAGTCTACCAGCTGATAAACAGATAAGCAAAATGTGGTACATCCATTCAATTGACACAACTCAGCTCTGAAAAGGAACGACAGGCTGACACATGGCTCCGTACAGATGAGCCTTGAAAACATGATGCTAAGTAAAAGAAGCTAATCCCAGAAAACCACTCACTGTATGACTCACTCCTGTGATACTACAGAGACGATAGCTTGGAGACTGCTTAGGCTGGGTGCAATATGAAGAGATAAGGAGAAGAGAGCTAAAGGGCACAAGGTTTCTTTCTGAGCTAATAAAAATGCTCTAAAATTGACTATCTTAAGTGTTACACGTACCTGTCAGTACACTAAAACCACTGAATTGTATATTTCAAATGGAATTGCATGATATGCGAATTATATCCAAAGAAAGTTTTTAAGGCAGGGAGGGAAGCTGAGAAGCAGCAGGAGGGCCATGATCAGAAACAAAGCCCAGACACTGCCCACATTGACTGCTCCCCAACTCAGAGTCTGCACCCCATACAGGCACTGTTATGGTAGCCCCCAAGCCCTGACACAGGAAGATAAATTGACCCCAGAAGGTATGGGGCTGGGCCCCTTCTCCTCTGACAGCTCCCTCTCTGTGTTTTTTCTGGCACAAGAAACATGCTGTCTTCTTGTATAAATAAGGGAAATTTATGACAGTTTTCCCCCTGCTCCTCCCTGGTGGGCTACTAGGAAAGGCCTAGGGGGAGGAGGAGCCTCAAATTCCAAATATAAATGTGGAAAGAGCAGAGGGAATCTGAGCGATCTCTTTGCCTGCTTTGGCTCTGGCCCCAGTTCTTCTTTCTCTCTGCCTTTTGACCATCTAGTGACAGGGAGAGTGAGGACAGAGGTGCGGCCACCTGTGCTTCAGGCTGAGAGAGACAGGTCTCCTGGGCAGATATCCTACAGTGGGGGGTCAGAATGTGGTTTGACTGGTGCAAGCTCTCTTGGAGAAGACGGATTCTTCTGACCGTCTTCTGACCGAGGTGGTGGGTTTTGTATCTTCTCACCTGCTGATGTGGTGGGGAAAGAGTTCATCTTAGACCTAGAAAACTTATCAGGACAACTAAGTGTGACATTAGCCTAGTCACATTCCCTCTCCGGACTTCATTTGTGAAAGGAAAACAAACAAACAAAAACCAGGTTGTATTTATCATGATTTTTCAAACAAGTTTTAACTGCAGGGCTTTTCTATAAATAAAACTTTATGTAATGGTCCAACATATACGATGATAGCCTGCCAAGCTTCATGGGTTGGGGGGCCTGTGGTTACTGTCAAGACCTGGCCTAGCATGGATGATCTCCAAAGTCCTCTCCAGCTGGGAGAAGCTGGGAGAAGATTTGGCCCTTGGTGAGGAGTGTAACCCCACTCTGCTGTCATGTGTACATTGATACCTTACTTAGCTACAGTTTCCTCATTTATAAATTGGAATAATAGTAACATATCTTAGAGGAATGTCATGAGATGATATTGAATGGTATACTTAGCGACCTTAGCGTAGTATCTAGCTCAGTCAGTTTTATTTGGATAGTTATTTCCTGGAATCCTTTGGGTGAATGTGAATTGACAGGTTTGGTGTGGAAAGGTCTTGGCAACAATGTTATAACAAAAAGGCCCCCAAACACACTAGCATGTGGAAAATAGTTTATTTCTCACAGAACATTTGGAAGGAAGCAGTCTTGGGTACAGTCAGCTCTGCTCTACATGGTCAACCAGGGACTTAGGTTCCTTCCATGTTGTTGCTTTGCCCTTCTTAGGGATTGCTCCTCAAGCGCCTTGGCCAAACTCAGCCTCAAGTCCATCTGTCCAGCACATGAAAAGGAGAATACAAAGACTTTACCAGTGTCCTCAGGCTCTCATTCCCTGCTAGCCTTGGCTGGTAAAAAAGGGTGACTGAGAAATGGATGTCCAGCTGGGTCACTCTTTGCCTTCCTACAACAAAGAGAGAAGGGGTTTTAGTGGACCACTGGCCACCTTCATCTAAGGCTCAAACCCACACCTGAGCCATCTTCTTTCCACAGAAGGAACTAAAGGCCACGGCCTAATGTGACCCCAATCTGGTCTCTGCCATTCATTCCAAGATCAGCAGTCCCAGGAAAATGATTTGGAAGCTTCCCTCCAGAGAGAATTTCCTTCTATGCTTCTTCCTTACATGGCTGTGGGAAAAGCCTCCATCCTCGATGCTTGCCTGCCACTCTCTTACTCTCAGCCCACTTCCTGACCATTTTTCCCTACCACTGGTGTGACTACCAATGTGTAAGTACAGGAATGATGACCTGAACATAAATGGAAGGAGAGATCAAGGCAGGGAGATCACGCTCAGCTGGCAACCCCAGGCATGGCAACTGGTGCCAGGAAATCCAGCCACCAACTGTGTGACCCTGCATGGCAGCACACACCTATAATGCCAGCATTTAGGAGGCTGAGACAAGAGGATTACCATGAGTTCAAAAGGCCAGCCTGGGCTATATAGCAAGACCCTATCTCAAAAAAACAGAAAAAAAAACTTATGTGGGCATTAAACATTCTGAACATCAACTGAAGTGGGCATTAAAGATTCTAACTTCAACTGAGTCTCTGGAAATAGGATTGAGATACCTACTTGTCAGAATTGTTGTAGGGATTAAATGAGATAATGTATACACCTGGCACATAGTTCCTCCTCAGCAAATGCTAACTAATTTTATTTGGCACCAGCAAGGCCAATCTTATGCCTACCCTCTGCTCTCACCCGGCCTTTGTATAGGTCAGTCTTTTCTTCCCCCGCTTCCCTGCCAATTCACGACTCTTTTCCATTCCTATTATTATTATTATTAATTATTATTTTACAGTACTAGGGATTGAACCCAGGGCCTTGAGCACCCTAGGCAAATGGAGGACTC
The DNA here is from genome assembly GCA_004027295.1 of Dolichotis patagonum. NCBI lineage: Eukaryota > Metazoa > Chordata > Mammalia > Rodentia > Caviidae > Dolichotis > Dolichotis patagonum. Next base: position 16,907 of record PVJX010019648.1, on the reverse strand, counting down.
TACTACTAGCTACATATTTATTTAGCCTTTTTTGTTTTTGTTTTTGAAATAAGTTCTCGCTAAGTTGTCCAGGCTGGCCTTGAATATGTAATATTCCTGCCTTAGCCTCCTGAGTATCGGGGATCATAGCCATATGCCAGTTCATTTAGCTCCTTCCTGATTCTTTCTATCTTCATTCCCTTCCTGTCTGAACCTGACTCATAATCTCTTCTTCCAGGAAGTCTTCTCTGACTGAAAAATTCCCAACTTCTCTTTCCCTTCTCCACCTTGCAGCTGCCCTATGATCCTGGCCCAGTCCTTACCCCAAGTTTATGTGTTTCACCCACTCTCCCTTTAGAAAGTCCCAACTCCTACTTTAAAAAGTGCACAGCATGGAAAAGATAAAGATTTGCTATCATGAGTCAAATAGTCCTATGCCTTAAGAGAAATTGTTGTGTTCTTTTTTCCTGTTTAATTAAAAAAAAAAAAGATCAGAGCTCTTATGCCAATGTTGCTAACTTCTAGCTTTATGGCATGGTCAGGCCGCTCTTCTGTGGCTCTGTTTCTCCCATCCTCCGGTGGGCAGGGCTGCAACACAGAGGATATTTAGTACATGTCAGTCTTCCCCAGCCCACACTCTGCCCCACAGGGAGATACTAGAACAAGAAAGCCAGTCCCTTATCACCAGCACCCCTCCCCCATTATGGGAAGGAGAGGAGACTCCCCTCAGAAGTCTCTGGCCACTCAAAAGGCACCACCAACAAAGAAAGAGCCAGAGTAGAGGCCAGAGAAGAACTGGAGCACCCCAGCCCCAGAGGTAGTGCTAGAGCAGGACTAGATCCAAGGAAGTATGACAGAGGTAAGCAGATCACAGTCACAGAACCCAGGTGAATGAATTCACATTTATTAACAACGTCCATGTGCCAAGCACTTCATCTAATCCCAAAGGATGCCCTGAGATAGATTCTACTTTTGTTTGTTTTGTTTTGTTTTTTGGTACCGGGGATCAAACTCACAACCTTGCAACTGCCAGGCAGGCACTTATGCTGCTGAGCTAAATTCCCGGCCCTGATAGATTCTACTTTTACTATCCTTGTTTCACAGGCCAAAACACTAAGGCAGACAGAAAAATTAAGCAATTTGTCTAATGTCACAGGCTATAGTTTCAGAACCCCTGTTTGCCCTGAGCCCCTCCTTCTCCAGATAGTCTCTGAACTACCAGCACCTCTTCACAAATATATTTTACCCTTGGCCCTTTACTACATCCCCAAACTTTCCTGCCCCTCTTCCTCAGCTGTTATCCACCCTCTTCCACAGCTCCTGAAATTCAGATGAATTTCACCAGACTGAGACCCTCAGACTCTTCCCAATCAGGCCCCCACTGCGCTTGATGGCAGCCTCTCCCTGCCCCAGGGTGGGAAAGAGGCCCCTTGGTGATGAAACTGGAAAGCCAGAAATATAATCCTCCTCTGCTCCCCTGCCCCTCTTCCCATCACTCATTCAGGAATCCAGGGTGAAGAAGGGAGCTAAAGTGCAGAGTGTTCATTTAATATTAACAAATTGAAATGAATTCTTTTAATGCCAATTAACTTGGAGCAGCCCCTTATTAATAGTAATTTAGATTCATACTTGAGAGAAGCAGAACGGGGGCTGGGCCAAATGTGCCCAGAATGCCAATGTAACAATGGGGGTGCTGGAGGATGAGAGGGGAGGAGCAGCAGTTTGACTTCTGCCCACTTGGGTTCTGTTTCCCTGAGAGGAACAAAGTCACCAGAGGCAGATCTTCTTCCAGGAAACATGAATTACTCTTGAAATTTTATTTTATAGCTGCAAAAGATCTGAATATGTTAAAAAATGCATCCCACAATTTTAATAGTTTACTTTCATGGTAATACTAAATGGGGAATTCTCTCCGACTGGGGATTTACCCTCAAACTTCACTAAGTCAACTCTCACTGGCCAGAAATGAGAGTCCCTGGCTAGTTCTCTACCCTTTGTTCAAAGGCAGCACCAGAACAAAAAAGGGGTTTCCTTGAGCCCTGTCATTTCCAGAAAACAATATCATGTAGCCCTTCTGGGAAGTCTTCCCCAGGAGGTAAAAGACCCCACAGGCTGATTCCACACACACACACACACACACACACCAGCAGCACCAGCTCCTATGGAAGGGGGAAAGAAAATCTGCTCATATTTTTCTTAGAATTTAGGGAAAGACAAGAATTAAAAATTCAACTTTGTATACCAGACAATTGCCCAGAATAAGACCCAGTGGAAAGAACTTAGTCCTGAATTTAAAAGTTGAAAGCATTGCTGTTCTCATTGCTTTTTGTCCCTGGAGAGGTCAGGCTAGAAGAATCCAGAACTCAGCTGAGCACAGCCTCTGCCCCAACAGAGGACATTTGCTCCTTCCCAGTTTCCCCACCCCTGGGGCTGGAAGGGGAAGAGGCATTGGAAATTATTAAGCGGGGCTGAGAGGTTCTGAGATGGAGGATGAGGAGGTCTTGTAGAAAGGAGTGTGAAAGGGTGACGTTTATAAAATAACTTTAGAAATGGTTTAACATACACAAGATTAAATAGAAGTCAGGTTTTTTAAAGGAGGTAAAATACATCAAAATTGAGACACAACAAAAATAAGAAATTGTATAAACTATTTCAAGCAAAATTTTCTTCGTTGGGGAAGAGGGCCTGGAACTAATCAAAAGAGAGCTTGTTCACACCCTGACTGAGTTTGCCAAACAATAAATACTTTTACAAAATGAAAAGAGGAACTAACACAAAACTAAACCCAAGTCCACACACAGAGGGGGAAAATCCTTCAAAAATTCTGTAATCGCTGAAAAACTAGCTGAGGAAGAGAAAAAAATAATAAACTTAGAATTCGGAAAGTGATTATTTGTAATATTGACACTGGAGATAGAATAGAGAAAGGAGGTGAATTCGACATCAGTAAAGGGTTAAAACTTGCAAATTCATCCCGAAAGAAAAGTAAACTTTCCACAAGTAGAAAGCTTTTCCCCAAGACGGTACTATAAAATTACGAAAGAAAAAGTACCACTCACGCTTGCACAAAAGTATATTAATTTGAATTTAATTTTCGACCAGTTCAAATTGGATTCCGCAAAAGAATACAAGTGGGTTCTTTTATTCCAGCTAAAGGAAAAGCAAAACTGAATTTCCGTTGTCTAATGGGACAAGAAAGGAGGCATCCTTTGCAGGTGCCAGAAATAAGCGGGTGGGGCTTGAGGAGCAGGGAGCTGCTTACCTTGCTCTGAGGTGGTGGCGGCCAGATAGAAGTGGGCGAAGGACCCTGCTAGTGCCTGCGTGTTAGGGGAAAGGAGCACCACGGGACCCGAGAGCCCCCTGACAAACGAGGGCAGGACTGACGGGGTGCCCCTCTTCCCCCCTCCTCCCGCCTCTCTCCCGCGGTACCCAGGCCTAGAGAGCTACTGAAAGTTACAAATTGCTTCCATTATTAGCTCATGCACGGCGGCCTGGTCATTGGCCAGCCCCTGAGCACGTGGTCCTTCGCACCAATCGATCGAATTTCTAGTTGCAATTCTCTGTCTGTCCCTTGGCTCTGGGGAGGGGAAGGGGGAGCTGTGGCGCGGGGGACTGGGAGGAGCTTGGGGCGACCCTCACGCTTCCTCTTCGCCAAGTCGGGGTCCTGAGTGCCGCCAAAGGGGTTGAGGGAGTGTTGTGGGCTGGGGCACGCCCAGGAGCACGGGGACTGGAGGAAGGAAGGAACAGCGCCAGGGACCCAGGGCGCCCTCTCTCCAGTTCCGCCGCCCGCCCGGCGGCATTCGCCACCCCCTCTTTGAGACCTGCTCTTCCCTCACCGTCCCGGCGCTGGCGGCTCGGCCCGCTGACCCCCGCGTCTGGATGCTCTCTCTGGATCACTGCTTCGGCTCGTACTTTGCGAACGGTGCACCCATCCCCTGCTCACCCGGGCAGCTCTCGATCAGGTATCTGCGCCCTCAAAGCACCTCCCCACCCCGCTTCCCAGGGGCTGAGTGTGCGCCCCTTCTGGAAATGCCACGCGAGGAGGACAAACTTTTGAGCGGACCGACAGGGGCCAGTCCTGGAGCAGGTGAGTTTGGCCCGAAGGGATGTGCTTTGAAAACTCTGAAAAAGATCTGTCTGTCCCAGTCGCTGTCTCTCCTTCTTAACTACACTTCCCCTGTGGGCAGACAGGAATCTGGCTGTCCCGCAGGAATTTGGGCAGGGGTTGGATATCTGTCAGGTGCTTGGTGACCCCACTTTATCTGCTGAGTATGGGCACTAAGGTGGCAGCTGGCAAGGGAGGAGGAGGGCTGCTTCTGAAAGTAGGGAGGGAAGGAGGGATGGGGCTGAGGGATTCTCAGAGTCGCCAGGAAACTCCCCAAATGCAAAATCAGGAACTTCAGAAAAGTTTTTTGAAGGGAGATGGAGAAGGAAAGCAGTGGGAATTCTGAAGTTTTAAGTGAGAGAGAGGGGACCCTGCTTCCCATACTGATGAAGGTTTCCCAGCGTTGGTGGTTTCCCAGTCAGGATTAACTACCCACGAAGAGCTGGCCTGTCCCAAACCCGCTCACCGCCCCCCCCCCCATAAGCCTTTAGAGACTCTCGGAAATCCCTGAGGGGCCTGCAGAAGGAAAGGGACTGAAAGACTCTGGGGAAATAGCAGCCCCTCCTCTGCCTTTGCTGTGAAGGGGTTGGGTGGGCCTGGGCCACCTTGGGCCCTGCAGTCCTAGGACATTTGGCTGATTTTGTTAGGAGTGGCCTAGGTAACAACTCCCAAATATTCTCCCTCCCCTTCCAGTTTGACTGGGGAACCCTTTTCCCTAAAATGGAACCAAAGGTGTAGTCTCACTTTCTCCACACAGCATAATGTTCCTGCATTCCCCAGCACCTAAGGAGAGGATAAGGGGGCCAGGATATAGCTCAGTGGTACAGGGCCTGCCTGGCAAGTGCGAGATTCTGAGTTCGATTCCACACACACACACAAAGGAGAGCAAGGAAAGGAGGCTCACCCCTTCTCTCAGGCTGAGATTGCTCCTCCCCATGAGATGCAAGAGGAAGGAGTAAGGAAGATTCTTCAAAGAGGGTGCAGAGATTGATTCAGAGGGCTCAACTGAACTTGGAGGTCAGGGACAAGGGGGAGTGGACACTTGAGAGCCCAGGGCAGCCTGGGGTTGAAGACTGGCAGAGGCAGCTGCAGGTGCACTGTGTGTGTGTGGGGGGGTGTCTCTGGAGCCTGCTGCACTGGACTGGAGGCCCAGCTGGAGTGCATGCTGTGGGGAGGGGTGTCTGCACCTTAAGTGTGCCTGTCCCGGCCCTCCAGGGTCATTCCCAGCTGAAGGAGTCAGGGCAGCGTTTGGATGATGCATTTGGACCGCAGTTTGGAACCAGGGAGAAAAGATTCCCACATCCAGTGCGTGGTGATTATGGCCACGATGGGTGGCCACCTGCAGAGGCCCCTTAGCCCTGCCTCCAGAGCGGCAAATCTCTGTCTTTGTTTTCTCTGTTCTTGAGGATTTTTTGCAATGCTCCCAAGGCTGTCCTGGCACACTCTGGAGAGTGCCCCGGAATTGGGCCTGACTGAACGTTTAGAGGGCCACAACTGGAACTGCCTGGAGCATGTTTGTGGTGGTCCCCTCGCCACTAGACCTTTGAGAAGGTCCCCTCCCACACTGTACCTTTGAGAAGGCCTGGGGCAGACATTAAAACCACTGATATTCAAAGCAAATCTAAGACCTTTTCTTTCCTTCTATGCCTGGAATCCTTTTTACACTTCTATAGTCATTTGGAAGTCAGGTCTCATCCCTCCCCAACCCCCAAGCCAGCCGGGCAGCTGACTCGTGCTTCTTTTCAAAGGCTGCTGGACTCTAGGTGCTCTAGAGAGGGCGCCTGGTCCTAGGCTTTGCTCTCTCTCCTGTTGATAAATTTGGTTCTTTTTGCTCCGGCCTCCTCAGTACTATGGCCTACCCCATGGCTTAGATCTGCATGGTTGTCTCTTTTTCTCTTTGCTTTTGCTTTTCACCTTCTTTTTAGGGTTTCTGGAATGATGAGTGTGACAAAGCTTTCTTAACCAGTGGTGGGGAACTGTACTTTTTAGCAGGAGGAAGCAGCCCCCTTTCTGAGCCCTAGAGAATGAAGGCCCAAGCTGAGGAGAGCTGAAAATGGGTGTCATGAAGGAGCTGGGCTGGTGCAGGACAGAGCCCTCCTTTGAGGGACAGCTTTACGCTACATACCTACTGCAGATAGGCAGTTTAGAAACAAAGGAAGATAGGAAGAAGACCTAGGAAAACTGCACAAAGAACTGGAAAAATCCAGAACAACAGTGAAGAGCCTAGGGGAAGAAAAGACATGAGAAAGTGCTGGAGTCAGAGGAAGGGATGGGGAGGGAGGTGGATAGGGAAGGAATATGGAGAGAAGCACGAAGGGGCAGGATTCTTTTTTTTTTTTAAGTGAAGGATTAAAAACAGGAAATGAAAGACCAAATGAGAGAAAGGGGAAGCTAAAGAATAGAAAGGAAATGGAAGGGGCAAAAGTGAGGGGAAAATAGGAGAAAGAGAAAGGTAGAAAAGGAAAGACAATGTAAAAGAAAAGACAAGAAAGGAGGAATGAGGAAGGAAAGAAAGGTAAAGGAAGGGAAGAATATAAAGAGAAAAAGTGGAGACAGGGCAGAAAGAATCCCCCCCAAAAGAAGGGAGGGAAGATATAGAGAATGAAGAGAAAGGAAGAGGAGGGCAAAAGAGAAGGAAGAAGGGAGAAAGAGAGAGAGCAGAAATAGGGTTCTTAGCCAAGCTGACAGAGCTGACCTCCACCACCACTGTGCCAGCCCAGGTACCAGAAGCCTGACCACTAGCCTATGTGACCAGCCTGCAGCCAGGTGACCAACAACTGACCGACAAGAGGTCGAGGCCTAGGCCATCACCTGAGAATCAGCTTTGTGAAGCAGCTGAGTGAACTGGAGAAGGATTTCTTCCCACAGCAGGTACCTGCTATCTGCTTGGGCAGATGCCCAGCCTCTCTACATCTTAAGGCCCCATGATAATCAGGTTACAACCCAGGCATGGTCTAGAGAAGCCACAAGAGATAGACTGAGGGCATAGTCTCTTCCTGGCTCAGACCCCTCCCTGGCAACTCTGAAGTGTCCACTGCGGTCGGGCTGCCAGAGGCTGTCTGGCGACTGGGCAGCCTTGCTCCAGGCTCTGCAGCACTCTGGCTCTGTGACCTAAATCTTAGTTTGAGTATCTGTCAAATGAGGCCCAGGCACTGTAGGATTGTTCTGTAATTTGTTAGCCTTCCAATTAGCCTTTTTGAATAGGTAATGGTAAGAAGGGAGACAACGATAAGGCCTGGTCACTTTGGGTATAAGGAGGATCTTGTCTTCTCCCAATGGTAAGAAGAAAAATCTTCCAACCTTGGCAGAATCTTTGGTACCCTCTCCATCTTTGCTCTGGAAAAATACCTTTCAGGTCAAGAAAAAATTGGATTTGCCTGCAAAGACCTTGGCCTGAGTTTACAAACCTTGAAAGAGTCAGAGGTGGAGAAGAATAAGGACAATCCCTACTAAATCTGCAGGCAGACTCCAGGTTTGCAGTGTGCTTTACAGAATTCACACAAAGAGATGAACTGGCAAAATGATTTTAGATGCAACCTATGGAGAGGATCAGCTCAGGTCCTCACATGTCCGTTGCCTACTGGGCCCACATCCTCACACCCTGCTTCTGTGCCCCAGTGGCAACTGCCTGATTCAATTCAGACTTCTTAAATCCAATTTAATAATCCTCCATGTCTCCCCAGTGCAGGATGGGGCAGGTCGCTGAGGTCAGCCAGGTATTCCAAGACTGTAACCCTTGAACATGGATGCAGGAGCCCTAAGCCCTCAGTTGCAGGGACTGTTTTTAGTAATTCTTGCAATGCACTCTCTGGGAGGCCTCTGTCCAGTACTTCCTAACATTGTTTCTTATGCTTTTCTTCTTGTCTTTTCCCTGGCTTCTTCATTTATCATTCTTTCTCTTTTTTTTTTCTCCGTTCCTTTCTCTTTTCTTCCTTTCACATGCTCTCTTTTTCCCTTTTCATTTACTCCATGCTGGGATTGTTGTAGTTTTTCTTCTTTTGTTTGTTTTGTTTTGTTTGTACTATCTTTATATCCCAAAAGACTTTGCCTTAAGACCTTCAGGGTAGCCAACACACATCATACATCCTCCCTTCAAGAGTTCACTGTATGTATGCAAATATTAAGATTCAGAAATTAGGTGTTAAATGGGAGAGTAAGCTTTGCTCCCCACTTGCAGAATGAACCAACTTATCTTTTCTTTTTTTTTTTTTTACAGAGAGTACCAGTAATCAAACTTATGGCCTCTCACTTGCCAGGCAGGCACTGTGCCACTGAACTATATCCCCAGCCAACCTGTCTTTTTGATCGATCACAATTATGACCTTCACATGAGCTTGACTCATTGCAGACAGTTCTTCCCTGGCCCATTCAGTTGGGCTGTCCCTGCTTCTGGGAGTAGCGCTGCCAGCAACCCCAAAACTGTTGCTCTCAGAGCACATGAGGTCAGTGATACTAGGTTGGAAACTCAAGCTCTTAATCAAGAAAAGCATATTTTCCTATTCCCAGTGCACGTAGGAGTCGTCTTCCCCTTGGATGGAAAGACTGAATGATTTTGGGTCTTGAGCATCTGTCCACAGACCGCCCCTGATTATCCAGGCCCACTGCCATCCGCATCTGCTGGACAGCAAAGGCAGGCAGCTCATTCCAGGCCATGAACGAGGGGTGCAGAACAATCTCTCTGCTCCAGCCTGGCTGCAGGAAAGGAGAGAACCCAACCGACTTTGCAGGATCCGGAGCCTCAGCAGGCAGAGCCGATAACGCCACTGCATCCGGGAGTCTGCCACGGAAAGCAGCTTCTGCCTTTGGGCTCTCCTTGCTGCCTTGGAAAGCAGCTTCTGCCTTTGGGCTCTCCTTGCTGCCTTGGCCTCAGCTCTGTTCAGTTTGCCATTGTGTGGGGGTTGTTGGGGACAGGGAAATGAGATGATTCTCCCCATTCCCCTAATCCTGCCCTGTGCCCCGCCAACCTCAAAGCTGCTGATAGTAATGAACTGCAGCTTCCAGCCCTGCCCATCATCAAAGCAAATTCAATTTTTTTTTTCTGGGCAGGAGAAGGGCAGATGCTCCTTCCTCAATCCCCCTTTGCTCATTGATCCATTCTGAGGGCACTTGGGGGTCAAAAGTGAGACCAGATTGTGTAAAATTAGCATTTCTTATCATGCCAAAGGCCTAGATTTCTCACCCTAAGGGACATGAGATCCTTGCCCAGACTCACACCTGTTCTTTGGCCGATCAAGTCAGTGATGATTCAAATTGTACAGCTTTGTTCAGGTGGAGGAATGGAAGGGAAAATGAGCAGTTCGCTCCATGTAGCAGTCAGTAGCTTCAGCTGCTCGTTCTGTTAATATTTATTACATATCCGCCATGTATGAAGCACTGTGTATGGCTGAGTTTGCCATGACTATCAGAAGATTCTTGCTACTGTGAGGCTTCCATGTGTGGACAAATATACAAACAGAGCAACGGGAAAGCATTTGGCTTGGACTCAGCTGATTTTCATTGCAGCCTTCTACATGCCTGGTCTGAGAGCCACTATCTTCCCAGCTCCAGGTCCACAGCCCCAGACAGATGAAAAGCAGGATGACTCCAAATCACTGGTTCTTCCCACTGGAAAACTACTAAAGTAGAAATAAGAGACATCCCCTCCCGGGACTGATACACACAAGCCTTGAAATAAAGGTTTGGGATGGCCAGCAAAAGGGCCCTCCAAATACACCTCCCATCTTCATTGTGAGTGTTGCCTGGTCAGTGTGTGTGTGTGTGTGTGTGTGTGTCTGTGTGTGTTGTGTGATATCTGTGTTTCTCCAGGTCTCTGCGGAGGTCTGTGAGTTTGTCTCAGTAATCACATGCCTGGAGGCAGCTGCAAGGCTGCGCATATTCAAATGAGCTGAAGGAGGATGGACAAGTGTGCCCACACCACCAGCCTCAAGAACTCTGGGCCCAGGAGCCTGCACAGGTGTGGGTGCAGGTGTGAGTGTGGAGGGGGACATGGATGCATCCAGATCCAAACATATCTCTGCATACATGACTTTCTGTGTATGCAAGAGTGTGTGTACTCGCTGAATTATTATAAAATTACACTGACCCTTACAGAAAATCCATATGAGCCTCGGCCTCCCTTCCTGACCTCTCAACCTCTGGGGGGCCTGAGGAAAGAGCTGACCGGGTCACCGCCTCCCCCTAGTCAATGAGTCTTTCTCCATTAGCATAAAACATGAATCTGCTGGCAGCTTGACAAATTATAACTAGCAGCCAGAGTTTTGCCAACTGGCTGGCTTGGGCGCTGTCTATTTATCATTGAAAATGGTAAATCATAAGAATCCAGATGACTTAATTATTCAAATCCACCCAGGACCCAGAGAAGCTGCAGTCCCGTCAATCTCAGCCCTGGGCTCAGGGAGAAGGGCAGGGGAAATGCCATTAGCTTGTGAGCTGGGAGAGGCAAGTTCCACTGCTGCCCCCCCACACACACACAGCAAGCAGGATCTTTCTCTGCAGCCCCTTCCCTCCCTGCCTTCCTGCCTGCCGCCCTAGGCACAGGCTGGCCAATGGTGGTGGCTGTTGCCACCCCAAGGCTCTCTCTCCTGCCTCCCACCGCCCTTCTCCACTCCCTGGTGATTCTTGGCCTCTCTTTGTGTGCCTCTCTGTCAGTCCTTGCTCTTTCTGTGCCTTCATTTTAATTTCTTCCCTATCTCCTATTTCTTTCACAGTTTCTCTTCCTCTCCCTTCTCCCTACAGATGGACATTGGTCCCCACCCATGGCCACTCCGATAGCTTTGCTTTCTGCCCTTGCCCTTTGTTCTCATTGTACCTGGAGCATCTCTGGATCCTCATGTGTACACACAGCACTGCCCTTAGCCCAGCACTTCTAGTCCTGAAGCTCTGAGTTCATTCCTCTGTCGTGGGTGATGTGGAAGCAGACAGAAGTGGGTGAAAGGGGCTCCCTCTCCCATCTTTCCGACACTTTCTTTGGGTTTCTGTGTGACTTAGGAGGCAGCAGACGGCCTGTCAGACATGAGTTCCACCACCACTAAACCTAGACGGCCTGTCCCTGGGCTGTCCCCTCCCATCATGGAACCCCCTCAGGTCCTAGCAGAGACTGCTCAACATGGTTTTCCCCAGAAAAAGCTGTATATAGAACAAATCCTAGAGCCAGAGATCTGCAAGCTGGGCTTTCACAGGGTGCCTTGATCTTTGGTTCCTTTTATTTTTGTGTCCCTCACAATCCAGTAGAAGCATGAGTAGTATTTCTTGCAGTACTGGACCCCAAGGTAAGCTGATCTTCTCCCAGATCCCTGGAGAGGCACAAGGTGGGGAGTGTTACACAATCGCCAATGCCCATGTTGCTTTCTTTGACACACCAGGAGACCCTGAGGGACAAGAAGGGTCACCACAGCCCCTCTTCAAACATCCTGGTATACTCCTTTGAGGGGCCTACTTTGCCTTCATAGACCTTGGAAACTGTTCGGCCCACTTTTGTGTCTGCAGATGTTCCTCAGTTTGGTTCCAAGTATGCTTCCAGTGGGGTGTGGGTGGCACACCCTCCTGCAGATAACCAGGAGTTTGGACACCATGAGGGGTCCTGCCTGTTGGCATACATGCCTGCATGTGTGTGTGTGTGTGTGTGTGTGTGTGTGTGTGTTTGCACATGTATCTGCACACACTTCCAGGAAGAGCTCTTGTGCTGGAACAACAAGTGACAATGTCCCCACCAACAGGACACATGAGGAAACAGCCTCACTATATTGCACTTCAAGGCCTCTGAGAATATTGCTCTCAATAAAGTCTTACAATAAAGTCATACTTGGATTCTCACAAAATTCTAAGGACAATGCTACGTGTTCCTGCTGCTGAAAGTAAGTTCTTCCAAGAACCTAGCCTTCTCTTCCTTTCAAGCTGTAGTATAGGGATGGTGAGAAATCTTGGGAGGAGTCTCCCCACTCCAGGAGCACATGTATGACAGAGGACCTCACACCTAGGCTCACTCCTCTGCAGAAACTCGGGCCCCCACCTTCTCCCCTTCCTCCCACCTTCCCAAGCCAGGTTGCTATTTGACAAGGGCAGTGGTGAGGGGTGAAGTCTGGGTGGAGAGGATCAAGATTCAAAAGCAGCTGGAGCAGCTAGAAGGCAGGAGATCAATAAGGGGAGACAGATTGGAGACAGATTTCTCTCACTTCTTTTTTTATCCGCTGGCTGAGCGCCCTTGTCCCAGCTCCTGAAAGCAGGTGGGAGACAGAGCCCAGCCCTGGCCTCCCTCTGCCCTTCTAACTCAAACAGGTTCCTAATCCTTGGGTGGAGGGTAAACAGCTTCCAAGCACAGCCAGGATTAACGGCAGAAATGCCACTGATTTTTTGGAGGCATGTTCCTTGCTCCTTCCCCCACCCCACCCCATGTTACTAATTAGCCCACCGGCTTGGGAGGAGCTTGGGAGGATCGCTGAGAATGCCTTTGTGTGGCTCTGCAAGCAGCTCTGAGCGTGGTGGTGCTCTGGATAGTGTCTCTGGTGCCAGACAAGGGAGCAGAGGGTGCAGCAGGATTCTCACCCCCTCCCCACTCAATAACTCCTAAATCAGCTCAAAGGCAGAGGGTGTTTTTCCTGTAGGCCCTCCCTGAATCTCCCAACTCCCCTTGGCTGTTCACAGCTGGGAGGCAGGTGGGAGACAACAGGGAGAGGCTCCAGAAATCAAACGACCCAATAAAAAATTAATTGTCTAATTAAAACCATGAGGAAGCCCCTTGCCAGAGTTTGGCTTTGAGTCGTCAGGGCTATAAAGGGTGGGAAAATGAGTCTCAGCTCCTAATAAATTCCTGATTTGCAGCTTGGTCTATCAGCGAAGGAGCACTGTGCGTTCTGCACGGCTGGGCCTCTTGGAGGTCATCCCACCCTTCCCTCCATCCTAGCCCGGCCATCACACCTGTGACCCTCCACACACACCCCCCGCTCAAGCCCAGAGGCAGGGTCTAAGAGGGACAAAGAGGCCATACCCACATCAGGCAAGTGCTTCTGTGACTTGGTCTCCTAGATCTGAGGCTTAGCCATTTCTTCCCAGGCTTTCTTCAGGAAAGAGAAGTTCCAGGGCCGGGGATTTAGCTCAGTGGCTTAAGCGCCTGCCTGGCAAGTGTGAGGTTCTGAGTTCAATCCTCCGTACAAAAAAAAAAAAAAAAAAAGTTCCAGAAACTTCCTCACCGGAATTCTTCATTTAGGTTAACTAATAATTGTTGTAAGTTACTGTGTAGGTTCATTGTGAGCTCAGTCCCTCCACTTCTGTGAAAAGTATAATTTTCTTTTGAAAAGTATAATTTAATAAAATTCACAAATTGACAGATTCCCTCTCAGACCTTAGTGTCAATTTTTTGCAGGTGAATGACGGAGAACCAAGCTAAGAAATTAATCTCCTGACTTACCAAAAGAGTCTGTTCACAGTCTCCCCAGTTGAGCAAACCCTTGGGAAGAATAAACACAGAACGAGTCCAGATAGGAGTATCATGAGACAATGCTCAAGTGCAAGCAGAGGCCCCAGCCTCCTCCCTGGATAACTGCATCGCCTCTTTGCTTGTCCCTACTGTGTGGACAGTCTCCAGGCCTCAGTTTTGTGGTGCCTTGTCAGAGGCATCCATTCATTGGAGCAGGAGGAAGGAGAGGCTACTTATTACATAGAATATAACATATTTACTATGTAGAACAGACTTATATAGAATGTATGATGGGACCTATGTCTATGGTTAGACTCTTTAAACAAACAGCAAAACAAGCAAGAGTTCTCTTTCAAAACAATCCTCTTAGAAGAACATATATGTATTTATTCTATAGGTACCTTTAGTGATTGAAACATTTCTGCAAAGATTCCTTTAAAATTTGACTTTACAAGATAGATGTGGTGGCACATGCCTATAATTCCAGCACTCAGGAGGCTGAGGCAGGAGGACTACCATAAGTTCAAGGCCAACTTGCGCTACATAGCAAGACCCTGCCTCTAAATAAATAAATACGTACATAGATTTTATAGCCAGAGCCAGGTATGGTGGTGCATTCCTGTAACCCTAGTTACTCAGGAGGCTAAGGCAGGAGGATCACAAGCTCAAGGCTAGCCTATACAATTTACGGAGGCCCTGTCCCAAAATTTAAGAAGAATAAGGAGAAGGAGAAGGAGAAAGCAAACAAAGGAAAAAGCAAGAGGAGGAGAAAGATAAAGAGGTCTGGGGACAGCTTTGTGGTAGAGCGCTTAGCTCGTGTTAGTGAGACTCTGGGTTCAATCTCCAGTGTCACACACATGAAAGCTTTGTTTTGTTTTGTTTTTACTTTAGAAACAATTTATAAAATATTCATGACAATCAGAATTAATCATGAGTTCTTAAGGTCTGAGTCAAAAAAAAAAAAACCAGTCAAAAGATACCAATAAAGATAATTTAAAAATCAAGTCACATACCTTGGGGACAACACCAGCAGAGGAGCTGCAGAAACCTGTGTCACTGCAGCCTCGCTGGGATAGGGCAGCCCTGCAAGGTGACTGCTCAGAGGCCACAGTGATCCTCAGACGCAGCTTTCTGTGGCCACATCTGGAGCGTATTATTTGTCATTCCTGATGATTCTCCTTTTGTTCATCTGGTTGTTATTTTTCATCCTAAACAATGAACTGAGATTTCCCAAGAAGAAGAAAAGGAAAGGAAACAAATTCCTGACTCTCATCTGGGTCAGGATCCCATTTCTGATTTCAGCAAATTTCCACGCACAAATGGAACTGGCATGGCTGGGCCACTCTACTTCTAAGAACCCCAAATCTGAAGACTGGAAAGTAGACTGATTCTGATTCACCTCACATTAGCCACACCACCCTATGCATTATCTTTTTTCAACTAGGGACTTCACGACAGTACTCTTTTCCTCCTGGATGAATTTTCCTTTCTGTTTCCTGCTAATCTACTCTGCCTGCACACTGCACTATGGACCAGTTGTTTGGGGGACAGCTCCCATTTCCTATACTCAGTTCTCATGCAGACCTCACTTAAGAGATCAATTTGTCCATCTCTTCGTGTTCTTCTCTATTGCTAGTTCTCAGATTGACCAGTTTGGGCGTATAAACAGAATCCAGATCTCCAAAGGGTGTTGGAGTAGCCATCTGTCTTCCATCTTGGGAGAAGAGGCAGCGTCTTGCATAGAGAATTCTACGAGGAGGACACCACCTAGAGTTGTGGCCCAGGAGTGCAGTGACTGGTGTCAGTCTGCCTCAGGAAACCTCTAAGGATGGAAACTCAAGTTTTGACAACTAAGGCGTCAACACCTCAGCCCATGGAAGAAGGTTCAAAGCGGAAATCCTCCCCTTGTCTTTGACAGCTAAGAGATCTAGGCTAGCACACAGCCCACCAATCTTTTCTCCATCCACTTCAAAGGCAGCTCCAGGCCCAGGGAGGACCCCCAGGGTATGGAGCAAAGCTGGGCTGACCCAAGCATGGTGTTGGGTGATGTTGGTGGGGTCCAGGTCAGGCTGGGTGTAGAAATCAGAGAAAGACTTCAGAACCACCTGAAGTTCAAGGGAGGGTGGGTAATGGGGGGGGGCATAATTCTGAGAGCTTAAAGTCATCCAGGGCTCTTTTAGACATGTGCCTTGCCGGCCTCACACTTGGATTCTCACCATCAGGCAAAGTTGCATCCCCTCCTTGCAGTCTGCCACATCTACCCACAGGATGTTCTCCTTCCATGACTGCCCTGCCTCTCAACCCTTTCATCCTTATGTTTCCAAATACTGAATAAATCCCACTAGCCTCTGACTTCTTCAAAATACTCCCTCAAACACTCATTCTCGCAGCTTGAGAGCCAACCAAAAGCCTATGTCCTTGCTTTCCTAGGACAGAGGCTCCTTTTCCACTCATTAAGACATCTCTGCTGAGCATGGTGCCACATGCCTGAAGTCCCAGGACCTTGGGAGGCTGAGCCAAGAGAATCAGAAGTTTCAGCTCATCAGGGGCAACTTAATAACTTATGAAGACCTTATGTCAAAAGAAAAATTATTTTTTTAAGGCTGGGGATTTACACCTGTGTAAAGGCCCTGGGTTCAATCCTCAGTACCTATAAATAAATAAATAAATAAATAAATAATATTTTAAAAGAGGGTCAGGATATCTCTGATCGTCCGGGCACAGGCTCTCAGCCACATGAGCTCCACATGAAGCTGCTTCATCAAAGATGGAGCTGCTAGCACTCAAAGAAGAGGGCCAGCCAGTCCACAACCAACTGACTTTGACCTAGCTCTTCCCTCCTGCTGGGTACCATATAAAGAGCTGGGCAGTCCGGCCCCAATAAGCATCTGGTCTCATGTGGCCAAGAAAAGTCGTATCCATTCCAAGTCCTAAAATAATAATAATAAACCCAGCCATGAAGGTGAGCGTTAGGAAAAGTAAGTTTCAGAGGCAGGAAAAAATGCTGTCAACTCAGGTCCTCCCCAAAAACCCTAAGAGGAGGTGAGATGGCTGCCCTTTGTTTCTCTGTTCTCTAGACTGTCAGCCAGGGAGAACGGGCTTCTGCTGCAGCAGGGAAATGTTGCTGGGTGCCTACACTCTGCCAGGCATCGTGCTGGCACTGGGACACAAGGAAGGCCACTACCTTCAGGGTCTGACAGTCTAGATGGGGAAGAAAATCATTATAAAATAGATCCTTCTAAGGCAACGTGCAAAGAACAATAGTGGACATACCCAGGTACACCGCCTAAAGCTCTCTAGGTCTGGGAAGGTCAGAACAGCTTCCTAAAGAGGAATAGGATGTGTCAATTGTTAAACAACAAGGTATGTCTTTCTTCTCTCCTGACCTGACCAATGAAACTTTCTTTTCAC